>SNQJ01S0142859.1:29593-48994 GCA_010110895.2 Picea sitchensis
GCCGACTTGTACCCTTTACACAATAACTAGGGTTACAGGTAGGTCTGACTCTTGAACAACATATAGCAAAGGATCTGATACATCCACTAGTGCTCATCCACTAGGGGCACATCCATAGGGATGGCATGGACCTGATTCACTGCATTACACAGATGAAACGAGTCTTCACATGTTCACCTGTGCTCGTCCACATGCATGTCTGCTCTACAGATCTTCTTTCCTACTGCCACCAACAGTTGGATCATCTGGAGTCTTGTCATCAACTCTGCTACTGCTTAGAGGAGGCCATCACATCATCTTCATTTATGTTCTTATGATGATGTGCCCAACACTTTTGGGATTTCCCACGTTCACCTTGTGCGTAGACACAGGCACGTCCTAACTCAATAGAGCTCTCTTACATCGGATAATCATCTAGAGTTCTTCTCACTCATGTCATGGAGGAGGCCATATTTACGTTCTTGACTCTGTCCCAGGCAGGAACCACAAACCCTTCATAGGGGCTTTCTCTCGGGTTTGTAAGCTGAGAGAAAGACTTCACATAGCTGCTATGTTCCACATCTCACAGGTTTGTAAGCTGGAGGAGGTCTCCCATAGCTAAATTCATCAACAGTTGCTTCATGCGATTATGGGCCATGACCAAATTTTCTTTGAGGGTACAGAGAATACCCTCTCGAACTGTAAGCATTTGGTAAACCACCTGGACCTTCGAAACACCTGGAAAATATGAGAGAACTGAAGGTGGATTTTGTCCATATACCGCTTCAAAAGGAGTCATGTTGGTAGCTGTATGGTATGAAGTGTTTTACCACCATTCAACTAGTGGTAATCATTGAGCCCATTGATTTTTCTTTTCCGAGGTAAAACACCTCAAATATGTTTCAAACACTTGTTGACAACTTCAGTTTGACCATCAGTTTGGGGAGTATAAGTTGTGCTGAGATGTAATTGGGTGCCTTGTAGCTTGAACATTTCTTGCCAAAATTTGTTGGTGAAAGTTGGGTCGCGATAAGAAACAATAGAATGCGGCATGCCATGAAGCTTGAAGACCTGATCCATGAAAAGTTGAGCCACAGTTGATGCTGTAAATGGGTGTTGAAGAGCAAAAAAATGAGCATACTTGGAAAGGCGATCAACTACCACCATGATGACTGATTTATTGCCTGATTTAGGTAAATGTTGGTTATTCACTTCCCTTCTCGGGTTGTCTGAGTTATTGACCCAGGGTTCATGTCATTTGGCGTTCCAACAAAGCCTCTAAAACTATCGACCCTCCTGGTAAACCAGAAGGCAACACATCGCCCAGAAAGCGCTGCGCAGTCTCACCCGTGATAGCTTTAAATGGGTGGCTGTAAGACTTAGGTTTTTACAGCCTAGGACAGAGTAGGGGATAGGGGTTTCTTGATTAAGGTCTGATACCATGAGTTGGAAGGGAGAGTACTTATTCCTTGGATTCGCATACGAATATCCCACAGTTTAATTAAAGTTAAGTATAAGAAGATTCATAACAATGTATTAAATCATTCATTAAGTTTTACCATCAATTGCTAAAATAAATAAGAAACATGCATACATTTAACACGTTACACGAGGATTCCCGTGGTTCACCCCCTCTTGGGCTATGTCCACAAGGATTTGGCTCTTGGCTCTTGTATTATGATAGTTATGCATTTTTGGTGCCTCACGCTTACAATTCTCCACAAAAATGGGTAAGATCTATGCGAGGCGAACTAGATCGCACCAAGTTCCATAACATGGGGTCTAATCCTCAGATCTACCTTTCCTTGCGTCTCCTTTGCTCAACAACTTACAAAATCAGTTCATACCGCTCAAAACATTACAGAGAATCGCTAACAACTACTAATGAACAACCCTATATGATACTTTCGTATCTATATTTATACATTTCAGGCTCTTCAGCCTTTTACAGAATATTACCAAAACCCTAAACCTTCTTACGTTAGGTCTTTCTCCCATACGTGTGTTGCTCCTCCTCCAACTGTCGCTTTCCTTTGTGCATGCTTTCTTACATGCAGGCGTGCTACTCGTCTACCAGTTGTTACTTCAGTTTTATGCACGCTTTATTTCCCACGATTGTTCTTCTTTCCTCTTTGACCTGGTGCCAATAGGCCCCCAACACTGGCATGTGACTTGTCCCGAGTCACCTAGTTTATTTCTACTTCCTCGATCTCCTTGGTGATCGTCTGGAACTGTCGCTGCAACTTTGGTGCTTTTGTAAGTGCCTGCGCGGTTTTGTCCTTGATGGTGTCGACTATCTGAGCTACCACTTCCTTTCTCATCAGTCCTGCACATTATATCTGAATCTGTGCTGTCTGGTTTCTGGCTTCTTCTACCTGCGTAAGTACTTCTGCTACCCGTTCCTTCAACGGTTCTATTTGAGCCCGGCGCTCATGTTTTTGTGTTTGCGCAGTGATAAGTTCTGCCTATATCTTCTTCATCTCTTTCATTCCCTTGACTCGTTCTGGAATCGGTATGGTCTTCTGTCACTGCTTGAGTTCTTGGATCGTTGCATTGATCTTTCCTCCTCCTTGTCCCAGTGTTGGACTTGTGGATCCTCTTCCAGCCTTGTCCAAAGTTGTGCTGCTTAATCCAGCAAGTTGGTTGCTGTGCTGACCTATTTTTCTAACTCCTGCATCTGTATTGCTGCTTCCTGCTTCCTTTGATCCTTCACTACTGGTGGAGTTCTCGGTCTAATCTGTCCATGGAGAGTCTCGATATCCTTTTGATACTGATCAATTGCCTGTGCAATTTGGTCGATCTTCTTTGCGGCTGGGATTTCATTTCCTTACACAGTAATTGGAAGTTTCCCAAAAACTTCTTCCACTCTGCGTTCCATCTCGTTTATGTGTTCTTTCACCTCCTTTGTTTTCGATTGGGCCTCTATGCAAACTGTTTCCAACGCTCCCCGCTTCTTTGTTCCTTGTTGTAGCTCGACTAAGTTTTTATGTGCTCGAGCCTGCATCTCGTGGTCAACGCTAACCTGTAGTTTGTGTAATGCTTTTGATGACATCCATGTCAAGACCAATTGGATATGATCCAAATCCTTCAGTGGTGTCTGTCCCACAATTTCATCCATTCGCAACATGCTAGGTTTTAAGTAGACCATGGAATGTGCATGTGGTATCGGAAGAACTGGGTCACATTCTTCTACCTCCACCCTTTCTGTTGTCTGTGTGGTTGATGGCTCTGTGCCCTACTGTTACTCGTGATTTAGGCTTCCCCGAATTTCTTAAGGAGCTATCCTATTTCTGTCAGTTCCTTCTGCAGTTTATCGCTGTGGTGCACGACATGATCGAAATCCTCTATGAGGCAGTCTTTGACCATCCTGGCAATCATCTCTCCATCATCCTCCGTGATTGTGTAATTCGATGGTGGTCGTTGTGCCTTCATTTTCTTGCGTGGACCTGTGTCTTGTACCGCTGGTCTCTTAGCCCCTCCTGGTTCCTATGTGATGGGGTTTGGTGCAGTTTCATGTGCTCCCTTAGCCGGTTTCCTCTGTTCATTGGTTGGCTGAGTGGTTTTTGTCCTCCCCTTCTGGGCCCCTGGCTGCTCTGAGTCGTCGTCTTCCTGAGTCGACTTGGGTTGGCTCGTTCTTCGTCTCTTAGGTACTGGGATTTGTGGAGGCTGTGTCTCTGCCTGCGCGACCCTTCCTTCTGCTGTTTGTCCCGGTACTCCTCTGGGTATAGTTGGAATCCTCCATTCATCAGGTCATTCACTGATGATTATGTCGATATCACCCTCGGTGACATAGTAGTGCATATGTAGCCACTGTTTATCCGGGTCCTGCCTTGGTTGTATCCACATGGATTGTCGCCTAGCCCAAAAATTAGCGATGTCCCCGTATCTTGCGATAGCCTCTAGTGTTAATCTCCATGCTCAACTGATGGCTTCCTGTATCTCTCGTAGGTACGCTTTGAATACAATTCCATTCTCCTTCTTCTGCTTAACTAGTGGCCCAGATCTCAGGACGCGATATCTTTCTCCTCCTGGCTGTGGTGTGGTAGCAAAGACAACGTATTCTGGTTCTCGCCATCCCATGAAATCTATGAGAGTGATCAACCATGAGTAATGAAATTCTATACCTGCATCCTACACGTATTTGTAGTCTATTTGGAACAAGTTTGATAGGTATGGCGCCCAACTCATGAAGGTGCCTTCTGCACACTGAGCTGCAACAACAATGACTCCTGCTGGTACTTCGTCTTTGTGGCATTTTTGTAGCAGTTTGCAGGATAATATCTTTGCGCCCAATTGTGTCGCGACATCATTGATTTGTTTAATTATAATGCCTCTTGTTCCCCTGTCGGTGCCATATTTCTTCTTCATCTCTTCTGCCAATGCTTTTTCCTTGGACTTATCATCCAGAATCAACGTGGGATCCATACCCCTAGTGGGTAGGCCTATTATCTGCGTGATAAGTTCGACCGTTATGTGGAAGGGTTTGTCCAGCCATATATCCCCTCCATGCGTAACTGCTAACAGTTGTTTGATGCATGCCGTCGCATAGTGGACTCTGCCAAAGTGTGGTATCTTCAACAACCCTAGAATTCCTATTCTGTCCAGTCCAGTGGCCCACTGGTGTGGCTGAGTGATGGATTCTCCGATTTGGTTCACGACTATTTTCTACATAAAAACCTGTGGTGCAGGCTCTGGATATTTGGTTTCATCTGCTACGTCATGGTCGGAACACTTGAGATTTCCGACGTTACCTAATAGTTGTGGGTCCACCTGTACTCCCTCTGGTATGTGAGGTAGCACAATCTCTGCAGCCGGTTTCTTTCGAGGTGAGATCGATATCTAAATTCGGTCCTCCTGCCGCGATGGTTGGATCGAGGTTCCAACAGCTTCCAGTTTCTCCTTCGCCATCCATTCTGCCCAAGCCGTGGCCATTTCACATGTCGGCTTGTCTGAAAAAGAATCTGAGATGGGTCTTTGTGGGACGTCTGGTTGTACTTCTGCTTCTGGGTTTTGTGCGGTTCTGTTAGCTCCTACGACTGCTTCGTCATTTTTTGGTGGGTTTCTTCTTCTTTGTTCTGAGGCTCATGCCTTACTACTGGTGTATCCTGTTCCATGGCCTCTATTTGTGGTTTCAGAACCTCCTCAAGTATGGGTGTGGACTCTACTTGAATTTCCTCTGGCGACGAGATTTCGTTAATATCGACGATTTCTGGGGGCTGTTGTTCACTTTCTTTCGGTGGTCCTTGCGACCTTTTCTGAGCCCTGGTTGATATTGTTGTATGGCCTAGTTTTGTGAGCTTCGGGTCGCCATAATGGTATCTGTCGACCGTTTTCGGGGTTCGAATGGATTTGGTGAGGTCTGTGGTTTCACTTTGTTCGTTCTTGCTGCTGTTGCTCTTTTCCTTTTCTCCTTCTGCGAATAGACTAACTGCTACTGTGCTCATGTGTTGTATGGGCTCGTCATGAAGCTTGTTGAGGACACTTCCTCCATCATGTGATTAATGCACCATAACTATAGGTTCAATGCATCTGTGGTGGTTTTGTACTTGTCATTATGCCTGCTCTGCCGTCTCCAGTTGGCACGTTTAATGTGGCATCCCATCCGTCCTTGCCTTGCTTTAACTCTGCTTCTTGCTGTCCTGTCAGTCTACTTTTTCCGGCTTTCTCTTTCCCGCGTGTGTCCTCTTTCGATATGGTCATTATCTTTTCCCTTGCTGGCTTCGTGTTTCATATGCGGCTTGTCCATCATGCTACGCGCTGTTTTCGGTCGTTCTGTTTGTTTTTTTTTTTTACTGCATGGTGGGTGGTCGATTTTCCTTGTATAGCTTCAACCGGCTCCCATTGACCATTCCTCTGAGGTCTGCATCTGCTAGATCTCTTAACTGTACAACTTCTTCGTCCGTGACAAATTTTACCTCGTATGGTCCTAGCCAATGCATTCTCAGCTTTCCTGGGTGTTGCAATGCTGTACTATCGTAGAGTAATACGAGATATCCTTCCTTGAACATCTTCCTCTTTATGTGGTGGTCATGCCAAGCTTTTTCTCTTACTTTCTGTACTTGTTAATGGAATCCTGCCAAGATTCGGTCTTCCTCCATTGACAATAACTGATTCAGTCTTTCATGTACTGCACCTCGTTATGTCATTTGTGTAATGGCTGCTACATGTAGGTTGGGTATTAAAAATTCTAAGGGCACTACTTCTTCTTGACCATAGACTAATTTCAATGGTGTGTGGCCAATCAAATTTTTACATGTGGTTCTATACACCCATAGTATTGCTGGTGCCTTGAGATCCCAATCGTCCCTGTTGACGTTGCATATCTTTGTCAAGGCGTTTTCTAGAATTTTGTTGAAGGCTTATACCGTGCCATTTGCCTGCGGATGATACGATGTTCTTTTTTGGTGTTGAACTTCAAACTCTTCTGGAATCGCTTAGATGGTGCTCTTTATGAAGTGCGTTCCTTGGTCGCTCATCAAAATTCTTGGGCACCCAAATCTAGTAATTACCTGTTCAAACATAAAGTGTGCAACTGTCTCTGCGCTGCAATCTTTTATTGGCATGGCTTCCGCCCATCTTGTTAGGTATTCTGTCGTGGTGATAATACATCTCACCCCTGTTCTTTTGGTTGGTGGGTTAATGGGTCCCACGAAGTTTATCGCCCATTTGTCGAATGCCTAAAGTGTCACTTGTGGTTGTAATGACATCTAGTCCCTTCTGTTGGGTTTGCCTACCCTTTGATAGACATCACATTGCTGACAGTATTATTTTGAGTCTCTGTGGATCGTTGGCCACCATAATCCTGCGCGTAGTACCTTCTTTGCGGTAGCTTTTCTTGCATAGTACCCTCCTTCTATTACCTCACGGGCTTCTGCTAAAATTCTTGGTCGTTCGTGGGCAAGTACGTATCTTCGTAAGATGCTATCTGCGACCATCTTGTATAGATGTCCCGCGATCAATTGATAGTCAGTTGCGCAGGCTACTAGGTTCTTCTTCTGCGCAGTGGTATATTCTTGTGGCGCAGTACTTGTGCTTAAGTACTGGATGATCTCTGCAAAGTAATCGTTAGCAATCTGTACTGAGAATAGCTGTGCATCTAGAAAGTTGTCTTCTAAATTCGTTGGTTCCTCTCCATTTGTGACCCTTGATAGGTGGTCAGGTCCTGCATTCAGTTTTCCTGGTTTAACTATTACCTCAAAGTCAAATTATTGAAATAGTAATAACCATTGACAGATTCTCCCCCCCAACACTAGCTTGTTGACTAGGTATTTCAGGGATGAGTGATCTGTAAACATCTTAAAGTGTTTTCCAAATAGGTAATTTCTATACTTCTGTAGTGCATAAACCATAACTAGGCCTTCTCTTTCTGTCGTGTTATAATTTTGTTCTGAATCTGATAATTTTCTGCTTGCAAACGCTATCGGGTGATCCAAGTCTCCTGCTCTTGGTTGCGCCAAGATAGCTCCAAGTGTTATCGCTGATGCATCTACATGTACATGGAATGTCTTCTCCCAATCTGGAAATACCAATATTGGTGCGGTGACCATNAAAGTTGTCTTCTAAATTCGTTGGTTCCTCTCCATTTGTGACCCTTGATAGGTGGTCAGGTCCTGCATTCAGTTTTCCTGGTTTAACTATTACCTCAAAGTCAAATTATTGAAATAGTAATAACCATTGACAGATTCTCCCCCCCAACACTAGCTTGTTGACTAGGTATTTCAGGGATGAGTGATCTGTAAACATCTTAAAGTGTTTTCCAAATAGGTAATTTCTATACTTCTGTAGTGCATAAACCATAACTAGGCCTTCTCTTTCTGTCGTGTTATAATTTTGTTCTGAATCTGATAATTTTCTGCTTGCAAACGCTATCGGGTGATCCAAGTCTCCTGCTCTTGGTTGCGCCAAGATAGCTCCAAGTGTTATCGCTGATGCATCTACATGTACATGGAATGTCTTCTCCCAATCTGGAAATACCAATATTGGTGCGGTGACCATCTTTTCCTTTAGGGTATCTAGACCATGTTGGCACTCGTCGTTCCATTGATACTTTGTACCCTTCCTTAATAGTTTTTCCAATGGCGCTGTAATCTGCGCGTAGCCTTTGATGAATTTCCTGTAATATCCCGTATGTCCTAATGTTGCTCTGAGTTGGAGGACTGTTTTTGGCGTTGGTAGATTAACAATGACTGCGATTTTGGTTGGATCCACTAGCAAACCCTATTTGCATACTACGTGTCCCAATAGTATCCCAAATGGTGTTCCAAATATGCATTTCTTGATATTCAGTGATATCTGGCACTGTCTGCATCGTTCTAGCATCAATCGTAACACTTCCACATGGTTTTTTAACAGGCTATAGACCGTCCAATCATCCAGGTTGAATTCCTTAAATGTTCCAATGACCACTCTAGAAAATATCACGGGTGCATTCTTCAGTTCGAACGACATGACTGTATACTGATAAGATCCCCATTCTGTCGCGAACGTGGTCTTGTGTCTATCCTCCTGTGCTATCCTAATCCGATGATATCCTGAGAATCCATCAGTGAATGAGTAGGCTTCGTGGCCTCCTACGTTCTTGAGTACTTCATCCGTGAACAGCGTGGGTAATGGGTCGTGTAGGCATGCATCGTTCAACTTCCTCAAGTCGATGAATATCATGATCCATCTTCCCTATTTCTTGTCCTGTACTACCATCAGACTTATCAATTCCGATTCTTCGTTTGGTTCGATGATTCCGACCTCGAGCATCTTGTCGATATCGTCTTTAACTTTCTGTTTATATATGGGATTCAATCTATATGGTCGTTGTTTAATGGGTCTCACATCAGGTCTGAGTGGTATCTTCATTTCTCCTAATTCTTCGGCTATGCCTTTCATCTCTGTAAAGGTTGTGGGAAAAAGGTCGTTGTATTCACGCAACAATTCTGTGATACTTTCTAGTGTCTGTTCATCCCAGTAATCTCCAATGCTGACCATCTTGGGCCGCTCGACAATCCCTATGTTAACCTTTTTTTATTTTGATTAGGGCAGAGATGACCTCTGACTCTAAGGGTGGACCTTCCACATCTCTCTCGCCTTCGACTTCTTCGATCTAAATATCACGCAGATTGTCTTCATCCGAAGCTTCCTCCTGTACGTGGTAACATGACAGTAGATCCTTGACTGCTGCTTATTTCACTGTTGTACCTCTGTGATAATTTCTACTTCCGGTTCTTCAAGGAATATGATGTTTCTGATCTGTTTCAGGGCTGCGTCCATGTTCGGGTTCTCATGGTCGAATGAGAAAGTGACCGTAAAGTTCTGCTAGAGTGTTTCCCATGTCTTGGTTCCTTTACGCATTTCCTTGTCCGTATACCAATTCGCCGGTATAACCTCTAAAGTATGAATGAAGTGGTGAGACCATTCCTTCGGTGGCGTCATTTTCCACAGTGTTATACACGCCTCCAAGTGTTCTGCTGGTGTGCCTAGTCCGTCATATTTCTATTGTTTGTTACCCGTCTATTCTACGCTGAACCTTATGCGCACTAATCGCTTACATTGGTACCAATCTGTGATAGTGTCTTTGTGTGCACCCCACCATCTGGAGCGTGTAGCCTTTAATGCTAAATCTAGTGCTAGCAATCTCTGATTTTCAAATACTTCGTCTTCATATTGTGTCAAGAAAGTTTCCAAATCATTTAGCCCGTGAAGGCTGGGTGGTTCTCTGATTTCTGTGCCAATCCACCTTACTGCGCGGTCTATTCTAGCACTCCTTCTCGTGGATACTTCGTGTAGTCTTTGCTGCCAGTTTTCTAACCTGGTTTTTGAGTCTGTTGTGCATGAAGTAATGCTCCGCCAACTGAGTACCCCATTTGCAGTTGGGTTTATATAATCCACATCGCACACAGTTGTTCTGTACAACTGGACGATCTCTTCTAAATCTAGGAAAGTGGGTTCTACGAACCTCTGGCCTTCTGACGGGTTGAGTGGGGCTTTGACCCTGTAGTCCCCCAACTCAAATGTCAATTTTTCTGGTTTTTAATTTATTTATGGCCTGGTTGTCGAACGCCTAATCCAGATCAAGTAATGCCGGGTAAGGTGTTGTGCCATCTACTATTTCGATGACTTCGAAGTCTGCCTTAGTGCGCACGCCATCTAGATCTACCATCACTCCTTTAAGTCTACCTATTTGTAGTACTCTATGTTGATTTGCTAGTTTTAATTGAACCATTGAATATCCCAGTGTCGGCTCTCCCATGCATTGCCATGTAGATTTTGGTAGTACATTCACTTCGGATCCTAGATCTAGTATAATATCTCCCATATTGAAATCCCCAATGTTAGCATTTAATCTAAATTCCCTACTTGTTCTTCTTCTTATCTGTAAGTGGTTGACAATTTTCACTTCTGGCTTCTATTTCATCTCGCTGCTACATTTTTATAGGATGTTTTGCAATATTTTGACAGATGAAAGATCATTTAACATTTTGATGCATGATTGCAAAATGTCTTTGATCGTACTTGCTTGTGCCTCAGGTTGTATTCTATTGGATGGTCCAGTGATGGCGGCATTTCGCATTCCAAATCTTCCTTGTTCTGTTGTGTAGTCGGCACAATGTTCTTGTTCTGGAATTCTTGTCGGGATTCTGTAAAAATCTCCTTCTCCTTATGTGCGTCGAACTGCTTCTTGGGGTCGGTGTTCTTCTTTACCCATTGGTTATGTGTTGGTTCCTGTCGAACTGTGTCATTTCCTGTTTTCATTCCTCTTTGAGTGACTATATTGATGTTCCGACCATCATCCCTTGCTTCGACTGAAATCCACTGAATGTTCTGGTATCTTAATTCCTTTTTTCCTGGATTTTTCCAAATAATGTCGGACATTCCTCCGTATCGTGGTCCGATGTGGGACAATACATACAAGTCGCTGGTGGCAGTGGACACTCCTATGCATAATTTCCTGGTTGCTGGCAATTGTGACATGTGACAGGTTCTCTGCCGCGTCTGAAACCTCCTCTGGCTCATCCTGCTCCTCTATAAGCTGCGCGGTCAACTCGCGGTGGGTTGTAGTGTGGTCCCTGGTTATATTGTGCTGTATTGTACTGGGGATGTGCTGGGCTGTACTGCGGCTACGCGTTATTGTAAGGTTGCAGCACAATATTATACTGCTGTGTCGTGTTGTATGGTGTTGGGGCTTGATTGAAATATGGTGTTGCATGTCCAGTCATCATTTCTGATTGTACTCTATATGCGTCTGATGTTCTTTCCCGCATCATCTCCATAGTTCTGCAATATTTGTCATCATGCCTGACTGATTTGCAAAAGGTGCAATATGAGGTCTTGGGGACTGTTTGGTATTTCTGCATCATCATGCAGTGGAAACAGTCGTGACCCGGTTTCTTGCATATTTCGCACCATAATCCTCCCTGTGGTAGTGGGTTTGACATCCCTGTCGCCATATACTATGCGAATGTTGTGCATTCATTCTTATGGTGTCCTTCCGTCCTGTAGGTAGTGCACCAAACTGCTTCTCGTTTGTCCTTGTTCTTATTCTGGTTCAACTAAAATGTTATGTTCTTTAGATCCTCCTCCATTTCTTCGATAACTGGGTCCGTCTGCTGGTACTGATTCTCTTCCAATTGCAAGGCTGCCTGCAAAGTCTCTGCCTGTGTTTGAAACTTCTATTGTCGTAATGGATATTTTAAGTGTGGGAATAATGAGTTGACAAATAGGTGTCGATGTTGCATATCGGTCATAAGGTATTTTAACTTTCCTTTGAATCGCTTGAATCTTTGATCAATCTCCCATACCGATTCTCCTGGTTTATGTCTTATTTCAATCGTCTCATTCATGTATTGATCTTCTGAGCTTAGCTTATGGAACTCATTGATCAATAGGTTTTTAATGTCATCGAATGTCCTTGTCATTCTGGGAACACTGTTCGTGTCTAGAGTCATGTACCAGTCTAGTGCGCGGTCCCTTAGCGTGATCGCTAGCTGCGCGAGTTTGGTGTCTTCATCAGTGATTTGCTTTGCTTCCCAGATCTTTGCGCAAATGAACAGATGCTTCTCGGGGTCTTCTGTTGCTTCTCCTCGAAACTCTAGTAATCTGATAGTAGGATCATGTCCTGCCATTCCAAATATTGAGCTACTCCCCCCTCCACACGATGTAGATACTTGACTAAGGTTACCTAAACTGGCTCCTCCAGTTGTTTCCCTTTGTGTCGATGTACTTCCTACTGTCGGACTTCCTTTGAACTTTGGTTTTCTAAACGGTGGTGTTCTTTTTGGTGTATTGGTCTCACATGGGTTTATGGGTTCCACACTGACATTAATATTGAAGGGATGGTTGTCTTCTCCTCCTATTCTTGGGCCTCTTGTTTTCCTCTCATATGCGGCGTGTAGGATTTCCTCAATCTTCTCCACAACCCGAAGATCCTCTACCTCTTCCTCGTCGCTGGCCAAGCCTTCCCTCTCGGCTACAACTCTCTTCTTGGTATTCACCTTATATTGGTAGGGTGCTCCTCTACGCATCATTCCTGATGACGCAAATATCCACTTGAGTTGGTCATCATCCATCAAGATCGGGTCCAAGGGTTCCTCCTCCTTCTTCTCTGTATCCCGCCCTCCTTCCATTCCTTCTCTCTCTGTCAGTGCTTCCTCCCTTCCCCCATGCGCACAGGGAAGTCTAGCTGTCTGATTCCATTGTCATTACACCTTTGTTATATAGCAGTTTCTTGATAGAATTATATACTGGTTGGATGTACCTTCCTATGGGTCCTCGTAGGAACTCTTGCTCGGCTGCGCTGTATGACTTTGTTGTGTCTACCGCGAATTCTGTGATGAAGCCTGCCACAATACTGTCAAGCCAAAAGTTGACTGCATGGGTGAATTTGTTGTTCACCTGCTGGATCTGTACTGGAGTCCAATCTAGTTGTCGAATCGTGTTCGTCGCGTGGTTATCCTTTATCCGTAAGATCCACTCTTGTAGTAGATGCGGAAAATCATAGAAAAAAAACTTCGTGTAAATTCGTAAATACATATTTATCCAGGTATTTACGCGGTGTGATCCTGGGGTTTCTATTGTCTTTTTGTGCAAACTCTAGCTCTGTGGTTCTCAACCAGCCCTCGATTTCTTCTCTCGTGGGGTTCCAAGGTCTCAACATCCCCTTCTAATGATTCATTGCTCTTCCTTCGGTTCTTTATTCATTCCATCTCATCTACTCAGTCCTTTCTTGTTCCTCTTAACACGACAACGAAACCATTTGTTGGTTATTCGCTTCCCTTCTCAGGTTGTCTGAGTTATTGACCCAGGGTTCATGTCATTCAGGGTTCCAACAAAGCCTTTAAAACTATCTGCCCTCCTGGTAAACTAGAAGGCAACACAACGCCCAGAAAGTGCTGCGCAGTCTCACCCGAGATAACTTTAAATGGGTGGCTTTAAGACTTAGGTGTTTACAGCCTAGGACAGAGTAGGGGATAGGGCTTTCTTGATTGAGGTCAAATACTGTGAGATGGAAGGGAGAGTACTTATTCCTTGGATTCACATACGAATATCCCACAGTTTAATTAAAGTTAAGTATAAGCAGATTCATAACAATGTATTAAATCATTCATTAAGTTTTACCATCAATTGCTGAAAGAAAGAAGAAATATGGATACATTTAACACGTTACACAAGGATTACCGTGGTTCACCCCCTCCTGGGCTATGTCCACAAAGATTTGGCTCTTGGCTCTTGTATTATGATAGTTCTGCATTTCTAGCACCTCGCGCTTACAATTCTCCACAAAACCGGGTAAGATCTGTGTGAGGTGAACTAGATCGCACCAGGCTCCACAACCTGCGGTCTAATCATCAGATCTACCTTTCCTTGTGTTTCCTTTGCTCAACAACTTAAAACATCGGTTCATACCGCTCAAAACATTATAGAGAATCACTAAAAACTACTAACGAACAACCCTATATGATACTTTTGTATCTATATTTATACATTTCGGTCTCTTCAGCCTTTTACAAAATATTACCAAAACCCTAACCCTTCTTATGTTAGGTCTTTCTCCCATACGCGTGTTGATCCTCCTCCAGCTATCACTTTTCTTTGTGCACACTTTCTTGCATGCACGCGTGTTGCTCTTCTTCCAGTTGTTACTTCAGTTTTCTGCACGCTTTCTTTCCCACGATCATTCTTCTTTCCTCTTCAGCCTGGTGCCAACAATAAGCCTACAATAAAATCCATAGAGATATCCCGCCAAATAGTAGGTTGAATCGGAGGTGGTTGTAGTGTGCTAGGAGATTTGACTGTTTCGACCTTTTTGCATTGACACACATCACATTCAAACACAAAATTACGAACGTCCTGTTTCATACCATCCCAGAAAAAAGAACGTTTGACCCTGTCATAGGTTTTGGTAAACCCGGAGTGCCAGTTGCGGGTGTAGCATGAAGCTCAAAAAGTACCGTGGATTTAAGTTTTGACTGTTTACTTAAATACAAATGACCTTTGTATCGAAGCTCATCATGGAGCCAATAGTACCCTGGGGAAACTAGAGAATTGGAGTGAAATTGTTGTATCGGATGTGAACTTTTGGGATTGTGTAGCCATTCCTGGTGAACGGCTTGGAGCCAATCTGGTACAATGAAGGAAAGATAAAAAAGGGACCCTTCATCTTCATATTTTCGAGAAAGTGCATATGCAACCACATTGTCTTTTCCTTTCTTGTAAATGATCTCATAATCATATCCAAAGAGGTTAGTCACCCATTTTTGTTGCTCTGGGGAGGAAATGCGTTGTTCCAGAAAATACTTGAGGCTTTTATGATCTGTCTTAATTTGGAAGCGTTTCCCCAATAGATAAGGGCGCCAAAGATCAACGACATGCATAATAGCCAACATTTCCTTTTCATACATTGATTTTCCCAAATTTCGTTCAGACAATTATTTGTTGGTAAAGGCCAAAGGCGGACCCTCTTGCATAAGGACAACGCCAATTCCTTTCCTTGAAGCATCACATTCCAGGACAAAGTCTTTGTGAAATCAGAAAGGGACAGGACTAGAGTGGTGCACATGGCCATCTTCAAGGTTTGAAAATCCTGAGCAATTGTTGGAGTCCAAGTGAAAGAATTCTTTTTAAGGAGTGCATCGAGAGGTGACACAATCTTTCCATAATTCTTAACAAACTTGCTATAATAACCTGTTAAGCCCATAAATCCACCCAAGCTTTTGAGAGTCTTTGGGTGAGGCCAGTATTGCATAGCTTCAATCATTTTAGGATCCACCATGACACCGGCCTTTCCAACAAGATCACCCAAGTACTCGACTTCCGAGGCACCAAAAGCACATTTAGATTGTTTCAGGAAAAATTGGTGCTGAGAGAGTAGATGGAGAACTTGATCCACACGAGCAAGATGGTCTGTCCAGGTTTTTCTATAGATGAGGATATAATCAAAGAAAACTAAGACAAAATGATGGAGAAAAGGATGGAAGACATAATTCATGAGGCTTTGGAAATTGGAGGGAGCATTACACAAGCCAAAGGGCATGGCCAAAAACTCATAGTGGCCCTCATGAGTTCTAAAGGCAGTCTTAGGAATGTCTAACTCTTTCATACAGATCTAGTGGTATCTAGAACGAAGATCAATTTTAGTAAAGAACTGGGCGCCACTTAATTCATCCAAGAGGTCATCAATGAAAGGAATGGGAAATTTGTCTTTAATGGTGAGTTTGTTGAGGGTGCAGAAGTCAGGACACATGCACCAAGAACCTTCTTTCTTATGGACCGTGACCACAGGAGAAGAGTAGGGGCTCGCACTAGGGCGGATAACACCTGCATTAAGCGGTTCTTAAACCATTTTCTCAATTTCATTTTTTTGGGAAAAGGGGTGACAATAGGGACAAATATTGGGAGGAAGGCTTCCTGGGACAATGGGAATAGAATGATCATGAACACTACGGGAAGGAGGGAGTCCCTGGGGAGTCGAAAAAATCACTTGATGTTTAGAGAGGATGGATTGGAGGTCCTGCGACACATAGGGTGTCTCAGTTGCTTGTATGGCATGGAGTTGGGAAATAACACCAGAATGACCTTTTTTTAGTAGCTTTTCCATGCGATGGGAACTAATGATCTCAGGGGAACCGACGATGATGGCTTGAAACTTATATTTTTGGCCCTCCTAATCTAATTGCATGGTTAATTCCTTAAAATCCATGAGAATGGGACCTAAAGTCCTTAGCCAGTCTGCACCCAACACAATGTCACAACTGCCCATGTCGATAGCAAACATATGAGATTTTAGGTGGTAGTCACCAATTTGGAGACACACATTTTCACAACGCCCTCCACATTTCATGGACCCGCCATTGGCAATCATGATTTGAAAATTATTGACTGCACAAATAAAACAATTAGCTTCTTGGGCAATGCGGCGATGAATAAAATTATGGGTGCTTCCACTATCAACAAGAATGATGACCTTCCTATGCTTTATATATCCAATTAGCTTGATGGTTTGGGGAGCAGAGAAGCCAATGAGAGCATTTAGGGAAATGAATGGTTCTATTTCGGGAGGGTCCGAGGGAGGGGTTATGTTAGTGGGTTCATGTGACACAGACACAAGGGGAGCTTCAACATCCTCTTATGAAACATCCTCCAAGATGGCCATAAAAGGCTCTTGTTCCTTACACTTGTGTCCCGGAAAATATTTGTCATCACAATTATAAAAAAGGCCTTTGAGTTTGTGTTCAGCCATTTCAGCCCTGGTCAATTTTTGGATCTTTAGTGGAGTAGAAGGAGGAGTGGGATTTACTGGTTTAGTGCGAGGAACAAAGGAGGGTTTTCGATTTTGAGAAGAGGCAACCTCTTGTGATTCCTTAGCTATTTTAGTAGCCTCCACCCAAATCTGAGGTCAAGCCATGAGGACATGGGCATGAATCTCATCCTTGAGGCCACTGATAAAACATTCTCGAAAAAAAAGCATCAAACATGCCCTCTGTATGAAAATCCAGTCGCTCAAAAGCAACTATAAAGTCTTCCATTGTGCTAGATTGTTTCAAATCTGTTAAACAACCTAAATAGTTGGTGTCAGTTTCAAAGCGTTCATAAATCTCTACCACAAAGTGTGTCCAAGCAACATACCCTTGACGGGCAGTTTTTCTCCATTGCCACCATTGCCAACGTTCTTGATCTAGATGGAGAAAACCATACCGGATTTTGGCCAACTCATCTGTAATGTCGTACAAAGAGAAATACTGTTCCATTTAAGTTACCCAACCAGTGGGATCCAAGCCATCAAATTTGGTTACATCCACACGCGAAAGGTGTAGATCACACTGAAAGTGATGGGGCTGAAAATTATGGGAATGAGAGGAAGTTTCAGCTTCGTTATGCAAAGGTGGGTCAGATAAAGGGGGATATGCAAGGATATGCAGCTTGGTGCAGATCATCGAAGCGACAAATTCAAGCTGGGTAGTAACGTCTTGTTTGAGGTCTTCTTTGAGTTCCTCGATTGAGGCAACGATGAAGGAATGCATGTTTTTATTGATGGTGGCAATATTGGCACTGAGTGGTCTCACATATTGTTGGGTCTCTGTGAAATCAGATTGCAAGGTATTGAAGCGAGCTTCCAAGTCTTGGCTATAGGTATGGGCCATGATGAAAAGGGAACCGAAAAGGGGCGGGTGGGGTAAAAAAATTTGCTGAAAATTGATAGGTATGAATGTGATAAGGGTGAAGAGATAAATCCAATTGAATATGTCTGAAATAATGGTGCAACAAAATCCAGACTTTTTTTGTTTTTTTACACCTGTGGAGTAATACTCCGGTCTAAAGAATACTCGAGTGATGAAATGCCCAAATGCTTAATCAGGAAGAAATGTGTAGTGATTTGTCAACTCGAATGCAAGATACATAGTTGCACGACCATAGATCTTGTCTGTTTTGTTTTTTGTTTTCATCCCCAAAGGTTAGGTATTCAAGGGTTCTACAGACAAGGGTTTGCCTTGTGTTATAGCTCTATGATATACGTACGGGGTCCAATAGTAGTACTCGACCCAATATCTGAGGGCACCAACTAAGAGGGCTAGACCGTTTCCTTATCCGTACTACCCAACTACCCAGGTAATAGAGAGTATCTTCCCAAGTGTTGTTCTCGATGGCACTGTAACAGTCAAGCGACCAATCGGTTTATCTAAAGAGGGCTTCAGGAAATCTAGGCCAATCCGTATACATGTGTTTTTTGATGCACTACCACTCGAAGGGGTATCAAGAAGGGTTACAAGGGTAGCCAACAAATGTGCGCTTAAGTACCACTTGTATTTCATGCATGTATGAATCCGTGACCGCGGGTTTATGCGCATAACAATAGATCTCTGTACCTTAAAGACGTCGTAATACATCTCTACCCTAAAAAAAAATTAACCCACAATTTTCTGCCGAGGAAAGTGCTCTGATACCACTTGTAATATTCTTGATAGAAAAAGTATGCAGAACAGAAATAAAATGATAGAAATGGCAGATGAATAACAATATAACCAGAACAACACCACAATAATACCAAAATGATACCAGAATAACACCAGAAGAGCACTTTGATTACTAAGAGTGATGTTCACTTGCCTCTTCAAGGGGGACACCTCCAGCAGAGCAGAGCTCTATTACAATAATATCCCAGAAAAAAGTTCTCATACCCTCAACTCCTATTTAGACTAAACATGTCTATGAAAAGAACCATCTAGAGGAAGATCCTTCTAGAAGCGGAAGCTTCTATTAGGTCTTCTTACATTCGACTTATTCTTCCTTATTGCTAGGCCTTATTAATATTTACCTTTATTACATCAGAATATATTATTCTACCTACGTGAGGGGTTAGGTCCCTAACAAAATCACCACACATGTTAAAACCAATCACTAAATGCATCTAGAAAACCAAAGTGTATTAGTTCCAACAACAAATAATCATCAACAGAGGCATATATTTCGATCTGCGGAATTAGGGATATTACAGATGAGGTAGTGTATGATGTTGCCCCACTTGAAGTTTGTGATGTTCTTTTAGGACAACCATATATGTGGAAACTTCACGCTATCTATGAGTCTTGACCCCGCAGTGTCATTGTTACTTTGAGATGTCATCTCTACAGGGCACAATAAGTAGCTCCAACTATTGCCACTTCATTGATCTCAAAAAAATAATGTCGTAAAGTAATCTCTTAGACCACAAAGTTTTCCCTCTTCAGGATCCAGTCAGAAGGTGAATAGAAGGTCACTGCGACCACTACAACTTAAACCCAAGACGTTTCTATCAAACATAAGAAAGTCAACAATATTGTAGAGGAGCACAAAGAGAATGCGAGTCTTCCATATGTTCAACATAACTCTACTGGCCACGACCCTTTTCAGGTGTGCTTGGGGCTCCAACCATTAGCCCCAAATATCGATATAGCTCTT
>SNQJ01S0142859.1:53030-67920 GCA_010110895.2 Picea sitchensis
TGTGGATAGAGAAACTGAACATTATTTCTTGCTCAACCGAGACACTAGACTATTGCCCAAAAAAAATGTTCCTCCACTTGTACTTTTCCTATCACCAACATTTCCTACCCAATCCACATATGCATATGGTGTTAGAGTAAAATCTTCACCTCTTGGGTATCACAAGCCAAAATCCAAGGTGCCCTTTAGATATATGGATATTCTTTTCACTACTTGCACATGAGTTTCTTTTGGTGTAGCTTGAAACCGTGCAACCAATCCTATTGCTTGCATAATGTCCGGCCTTGATGCTGTCATATATAGTAGGCTGCCAATCATTGACCTATACAATGTTTGATTTGCTTTCATAGATTCATCATCTTTTCTCAATTTACAACCTGTGACAATGAGTGTGCTGACTAATGCACAATCTTACATTCTAAACTTCTTCAACATTTCCTTGATATACTTGGTTTGTGAAATGAATATGCCTTTATCAAATTGAGAAATCTATAAACTAAGAAATACTGAAAATTCCCCAAGCATAGACGTCTCAAATTCCTTTTTCATTTCTATTGCAAACTCTTGGAACATTTTATTCATATTGCCTCAAAAAATGATGTCATCTAATAAACCACAACAATCAACTGGTTTTCTCCTACTGTCTTGATGTAGATATTACAATCAACAATTTCCTTTTTGAAGCCATGTTGTTGTAGAAATTTGTCAAGTCTTGAATACCATACTCAGAGAGTTTGTTTTAGCCTAAAGAGTGCTTTCTTCAACCTCCATACATGATCCTTATTTTTTGATAATAAGAATCCTTTTGGATGTTCAATGTCTAATTCTTCCTCTAAATTGTCACTAAGAAAGGAAAACTTGACATCCATTTGATAGACTTTGAATTTCTTGAAACACACAATTGCCAAAAACATTCTAATAGCTTCTAGTGTTGCAACTGGAGCAAAGGTTTCTTCGAAATCAATACCTTCAACTTGAGCATATCTTTTACAAACCAATATTGCTTTATTTCTTATTACTTCTCCATCTTCATTCATCTTGATCCTAAAAACCCACTTGGTGCCATTCACATTTTTATCTTTTTTTCTTGGAACAAGTTCACGTGTCTCATTCTTCTCAATTTGATTCAACTCTTCTTCCATGGAATCAATCCAATGCTTATCTTCACTAGCTTCTATAAAGTTCTTAGACTCCATTTTAGATAGAAAAAAGAAGTTTGCATGTTCTGGTGCACTTGCTAGTATTCTTCTAGTCTGAACTTCTGTATCTTTATCAACAATAATTAAATTTCCGGAATGATTCTTTCGAACAAATCTAGATGGTGTCTTTGTATCTTGATGGTATGATTCTTGTTCTTCATTTTCATATCCTTCTTCTTCTTCTTATTTGTAGATTGGCTACTATGTTTGAACATGTGATTTCACCTTTTGATGCCCTACTTCATCGACTTTCACATTGGCACTCTCTAGGATTTTGCCCAATGCTTTATTGTAACATCGATAAGCCTTGCTGCTTGATGAATAACCAAGAAAGATACCTTCATCAAATCTAGAGTCAAATTTTCCAAACTCCTCATCACCTCTCTTTATGTAGCACTTGCTTCCAAAAACTTTGAAATATTTAATTGTTGTTGGTCTACCCTTCCGTAATTCATAAGGTGTTTTGTTGTTGTTGACTATGATCTGCCCTCTATTTAAAATGTATACTGTGGTGTTGACTGCTTCTCTCCAAAACTTATCTAATATATTAGCTTCATTCAACATTGTTCTAGCAATCTCTTGTACGATTCACTTCTTCCTTTCTACCACTCCATTCTGTTGTGGAGTTCTTGAAACTGGAAAATGTCTCTTTATTCCATGAAGCTTGTTAGTACTGCATTTGTTCCTATCAAAGATTCAAAGGCTTGCTGAGGTTTCCATGCCTAGATTGGACGAATTAGAGATACATGACAAGCTTATAGAGCCTATGGATAGTCAAAGAGCCAAATTATTCTGAGACCTACTGAAAAAGTGGTAGAAAATCCATGCCCTTGTGCACATAAGGCAAGATTTAAGGATTTAGGTGCTTATCGAGGGTCCAAAAGGGATTATTGTGCCCGAAAGGGGTCTAACTCTATTATCCAAGGAGATTATCATGGAATTGAGGTTTGGGAACCAGGCGCTAGAGAATCTATAGGACCCCACTGATCAAATGACTTTCAAGTGGGACTGAATCAACGCCCCAGATCTCATCGCGTGCCTGACTTTTAATCAATGGTTCTAGTTAGCTCGGAGTCTTCCTCATTGGAATCCCCTTGTCAGAGTCCTATTGGGACCTGACTCTTGATCACTCCGATGGCTACACCTACGATTGACTGTCCAGATCCGTTTCTAGAATCTTGAAGCATAGCAGGCACCGAGCCTATCTAAAGCTACCATGTGGACATGTGTGTTATAACAATATTTGCCTCACCATTTCTATCTTGCACAGAGGACCTTTTTCTATTTCCCTATCTAGACTTTTCATCCCTTTTTTGATGAATCCAGAGCTAAAAATATACATTTTTCCACATATACGCTCCCTAACTACTTTGCAAGATGCCTATATGCTTGATGCTCCATTACAGCCCGCGTATATCGGGATTTGTGCCAGAAAATATAAAATGAGGCCGAGTTTCCATGTCACGACAAAAGACCTCTGATCCTTGGCCTTCCATACACTGGAAATGTTCCGACTCGGCCCTTCAGTTCCATTCTGGAGGCTATAAGAGCACAATTTCAAACTATGGAAAAGAAGGAGAAAGCATTCAACTTTGAGAGCAAATGTACTCTGGAGAAATTACTTCATATTGAGTCTGCATCCCTTTGTCCCTCAAGTCTGAACATAGTGTTCAACCCCCAATATCTTCCCTTATTATTGAGAGGACCTCTTTGCCTCTTTTTCATGAGCTTGCCTTTGGTGGAGGATTGAAGTGGTGGAGACCCAGTTGGAAGGAAATTGGTTTCTTGGTTTCGAACCATGCTGACACAGAAGTCTATAATGTTGACACTTCTGCTGATCAATTATTAATAGAAATACTCCTTTCCTGTCCTATTGGTATCTTGCAAATATATGATTATTATCCATGAGCATGTTTGTAATGTCTATTAATGGATTATGCTATCTGATGTGCTAACCCCTTTCGTATCATCACTATATACTTGCTTTGCTTGTTTGTTGAGAACTTCTCGCAGGGATAAAGCTTTGGGTCAAAGTGCTCAACGGTGGAACATCATCAAACGTTGGATCGAGGTAGGTCTCTTTCTTATATTGCACATTAGTTTATATAACATATGTTGGAATTGAGTTGATTTCTGCAGTCATACCTGTCTGTTGTGGTTTACCCTTGGCCATAGAGAGTTTTTCCCTTGTAACAGAAATGGTGACTCCACTGGGGAGAGATCTTCCTTCTAAGGGTTGAAGTACTTTTTCTTCTTACATTGCTCTTTTTCCTTTGCGTTTCTTGTCATATCATAGTTTGACAGATCCTGTTCACTCCGAGTCTGAGTTTTTAGCCTTTTACCCTTGCCTAGCCTTGTTTTAAAGCATATACGCCCCTTTTTTCCCTGACATTCCCATATACACGCTTGTTGTCTCACTGCAAGAGGCATATATACGTTATGTTTTCCTGAATAGTCGCGTATACCACTTCCCCTTGCTTGTTTGCTTGGTTGAGTGACTACTGGGTATGATTTAAGGATTGCTGAGCCTTCTTAGGTCTCTGTAGTGCCTGTTGAGATAATCTGGGATGATAGGAAGCTTGTTTGGAGTTGAATTTTTGGGCGTAGTCTTTCTGTTTGTTTTCTATTTTTAATTTGTCCTTGGTTTCTGGGCTATTTGCTTGGTTACCTGGTATTGTGCTTGAGTTACTACTTTTATACACTATAGAATTCATCTGTCAAGTTGCTTATCAGTCCATGAATTTTCTTTTTAGAATATTGAAAATACAAAAAAATAACCATTTTGCATTTGGTTGGCATTTTTGTCTTTGAATTTTTTCATTAGCTTAGCACATTTAGCGAAAGATCGTATTTTACTTATGGATTGCNGCTTATCAGTCCATGAATTTTCTTTTTAGAATATTGAAAATACAAAAAAATAACCATTTTGCATTTGGTTGGCATTTTTGTCTTTGAATTTTTTCATTAGCTTAGCACATTTAGCGAAAGATCGTATTTTACTTATGGATTGCAGATTTGAAATTGAAGACTACATTGTTTTTATTAGCATATCATTCATTGAAAGGTTAAAGATAGACTTTGCATTATATCCATATTTATTTTTTGGCAGAGTCATAACACCATGAGTTTCACCTCCATACCTTTTTGAGTAACCACGACCAATAAAATTTACGCTTTAAACTAAAATTGATTAGTCACGATGTTATTTTTAGGGTGCACAAACTAGGTTAGGATTTAGTTCCTTGGAATAGGATTTTGTGAGTAAACTTCTCCAAGGAAATTAAATCAACATATGTGTCTGATAGAGGGAGTTGAGAAGTCCATTGTATAATTGGTAATATTAGGAGGATCCACTCACACCGGAGTTAATCATGAGGTCGCGCGAAGTTAGTTGAAGGGATAACCCCTGGATACTCACCTAGCGTCAGAGATATTTTTGTGCATTTATTCGTATTTGGGGATCTTGCTAGTGCCCATACCTCTGTGAGAGGCAATGATTTCAAGGTTTCAGGCTTTGCTACCCTGCCCATATGGTGATCCGGACTTACGACTGCTCACCTGTGCATCAGTTATACAATGGTTTATTAGTTGCTTGACTTAGGTATCTCATAGGTTACTTGCAGGGGTTATTCTGCTTGTACCCTGAGTTAGATAAGGGTCGGAAAACACACAGCCTTTATGGAGGATTACCTCTTCGGGGGGATCTAACCGACTGGTTGTTAAGCCCACGAGGGCCTTTATAACTGATTATGTTACCTCCAAACCTTAGCGGGGAGTCTCAGGTCCCTCTTGGATGATACATACCTTCTTCAACGAGGGAGGCCACTCAACCACTTTAGCCCGTTTGCATGCATATTGGTCGTTTGACTTTTTGGTATGCTCTTTGAATACTAGTTGGCCATAGGATATATTTCTATTTGTGGACAAGTCATAAGTCGTCGTGGAGTCAGACCAACTTCCTCGCAGGTCCCATTGGTTGTTACAATTACCACCAGTTTTCGAGTCCTTGCCTTCTAAAAGGCATAGAGTTATCAGTAGTGGTACACACACATCCACTTTTCAGACTTTTGATCCTGCAAGGATGAGTACCGAGTCTAGTCTTCAAAACAATGGGAGTTCCTCGACTCCCAATCTCACTATAATTCATGGCACTCCTTCAACACCTGCAGCCGCTACAGTTGTAGTGCCGGAGGCTTACACCGGTACTATGGCTTGACCTGTAGTTAATGCTTCATCTCTTGCCTCAAACCCTTTTGGAGGTTTTGGCCACTCACCGAGTTACAATGTTCAGACCATCCCCATGGATTCTAGTCCGTTTTCTTATGGTATGCCTAACTTCACCTCACAGTTTTCAACTGCCATCCCAACTGCTGGCCATAATGCTAGCCTTGGACTTGGGGGCACTACACCTCCCTACACTCCTTCCCCGTTTGGTGGTTCTCATATTCCCCAAGCAAATCCTAATGTAGGGAGTGTCCCTATTATTAACATCGGGCCTAATCCTTCTATGGCTGGATGGAACAACCCAGCTGGTGGACAAGTTCCACCCTATATTCCTATCCCCTCGGTGCCAATTCCGGTGAATACTTTTGGCATGACGAATCCACTTCAATCCTCCGTATTCCCACCTGGAGGAGGTCAGTCTTACACTTTGGGCACCCCCCAACCTGGATCTAATCTAGTTGGGGGCAGTTTTAACAACCCCCAGCTTGGATCTAATCCAATTGGTGGAAATTTTCATAACCCTTATCAGAACACTCCCACTGGAATGATGCCCAATCCATCTTTTATGAATCATCCCAGAGGAGGGTCTTATAATTTCGGACAAGGTTTTGGTCCTCACCAGAATCCTGGATGGAACGCAAATCCTAACGCACAATCTTTCGCGGGAGGATGGGGTCAGGTGTCGCAACCCCGTATTCCCTTTCTGGCCATGCTTAATCTGCCAGATTTGTCTAAACTAATGAATGACCCAGTGAGTCATGGCCCCCTGTCCCTACCAAACTTCCATTAGACATTCCAAAGTTTGAAGGTAGGAATGGCGAATACCTTGGTGATCATGTCACTACTTTTCACCTTTGGTGCTCATCGAATTCACTGAACCATGATTCTATCAGGTTACGATTGTTTCAACACACTCTCATTGGAGTGGCGTCACAATGGTACATTGAGCTACCTAGGGGGACATATGGGTCATTCCATCAGTTGGTGCTAGCCTTTCTCAATCACTTTCAACTTCCCATTCGTTATGATGCTGACCTTGAACATTTGTCAACTTTACGCCAGAATACCGACACTCACATCTCGGACCATATCCAGGAATGGCGTAGGCGAAGGTGGTTGGTTAAGACTCCTATACCTTTGGCCTTTCTTTTAGAATGGTTCCTAAAGTCTTTACATGCTCCTATTTCAAAGGACGTTGCTACTTTCGAGGTTTTCAGTGAGGAAGATGCTATCCTTAGAGCCCAACAATTTGATTTGATATATGCTCAGTCTGGGAGATTATACCACCTTCTTCCAGATGCACCACGAACAAATCACGATCCTAGACAAACTCCCGGACCTCATGACGATGGAATTGTAGGGTCCGCCAATGTAAAATCCACAGAATCGACAACGAAGTCTGTTGGAGGGCCAGCCTCGTCTGGATCCTCCAAACCCACCCAATCGACGGATGTACATTCCGTGCAATCGTCGAAGAACCCAAATGGTGACCAGAAACTAGATGGGAATAAAAGGAAAGGTCAAAATAATCGTAAGAGTGGGAAGAATAATAATAATAAACCCAAGGACAAAGATAATGATGGGAAACATGATGATAATGCTGGAGAGGGAAGGAAAGAGAAGCGTAAGGTGAAGTTTCCTTGTAAACTTTGTACTGATGACCACCTTACCCACTTGTGCCCCAAACTTGTGGAAGCTGCGAGGCTTTTAAATCTACCGCTCGCTGTGCTGACGAATCCATTCCCACACAACCAACACTTAGCCTTGAGTTCTTCGAGCACCGTAAATGCACCTGGTGGAAGTCAAAACCCACTGTCGCAAGATGGCGATCATGTTTTCATCAATATGGTCGATGAAAACTTTGATATAGCCACCCGCTCTCGAGATTATAGCTCTTCAAAATCTAGTACCAACCTAGAAGCTCCTCCTCCACCCCCGGAGACGAAATTACAGATCGAGAAACCAGAGCCACCGCCTCGTATTTTGAAAGGAGTACTCAAGTGCTCTACCCATAACCCTAATGCTAGAGCCGCCCATAACTATTCTATTGTTGAAGATTTGGGCCAAACCCCTTGTGCGATGTTGGCTTTGGAGGTATTCTAGACGTGTCCATCACAAAGGAATGTCTTACTCTCTGCCTTAGGAGATCTAGAGCCTAGTGGCTCGAAAGTCATCAAGTTTGATGTCACGGAAGTGAAGCCTCACTTACCCTACCATGTGGATTTTCAAATCGACGTGGAGTATTCCAAGTATACTATCAAATGAACAGTCGTTGATGAAGGTGTTGCCACTTGCGTGATGTCCCTGGTCTGTTGGAAAGCTATCGGTTCTCTGACCCTTTCCAGGTCGTTGAACATGTTGACTACATTTGACGATATAAACCACATCTTTTTAAAGTGGCTTGAGCCACCGGATCTTGATCCACTGCTGCATCTACCTCCTCATGCTCCCGCTCTCTCCATTCCAACACCATCCTGCAAAAAACCAAATCATTTTTGAGTTAGAATTTTTTTTTTTTTTTTCCATTTGTGCATGTATACGCGGTTTATTTACAAACAGTCACGAGTAGGGCCTGCTATACGCCCCTTGTAGTTCACACAGTGGTGTATAACTAGTCGTATACGCGACCTATGCAGGAAACCTGCGTATACCAAAAATCCCAATTTGCGCCCTTAAAAACTAACAAAATAGAACCTAACTCAAAATTGTAAACCACTAAAATTAAAGAGGATGGGATGACGAGTTACTTGGTCTAGATGGTGCGTGATTCCGTTGCCTATTGCTCTCGCGATTGCCATTTTGAATTCTGGAGGTGTTTTAGTCCAAATTGCACTATTTGGGTAAAAATGAAAATGATATAGTAAATTTTGATTTTATTACTATTTATAAGCCATTTTTTACCCACTTAATATAGTTTTATGCTATGGTTTTGCCTAATGGACTAATTCAAAAATGGTTTTAAGCTGGTTTTTGTAGTTTTGACTCAATTTTCTTGCAGATTTCAATGTCATGGTTGGCTGTTCGTCTCCTCAGGCAGGTACATTCATAACCTAGCATATAAGATAGGCACCTACTCTATCGTGCATTCTTTTTTACGCCTTAGGTGCGAACCCATTTATTACGACGCATAAACCTTCATCTACTATTAATAGCGTCGTTAATAAATAGTAGAGACTTACCAAACATGGGTACCCTAGTTAGAACCTCTTCGTCATTTGGTACCCATGCCGAGTTTTTCCTTAGGACCGGGAGTCCATTATAATTCAATACATGACTTTACAATGAGCCTCATTTCTCATTCATGCACACACGGCCTTATTACCCACGGACTCCCAATAATGAGTCTCAGTTAAGCTCTTTTTCGACTCGTCCAAAAACTGAAAAGATCACCGAGTGCTTTGTCCCTTTCACACTCGTTAAAATTGGATTTGAAAGATCATGAGTCCTAGTAAAGCTCTTTTCCGACTCGCTGTAAAAAATAGAAAAGATTGTCGAGTGAACTTGTTTTTTTCACACTCGTAAATTGGATTTGAAAAGACGTCTATTTGGCACAAGTTTACCCATTTTTCACACCAAGTAGACTAAAAGATATAAAAAAGGACATTTTTTGGCGTTAATTTGTGATTGTATCTCATGCCCTCGCTTGCTGTATTGAGCCTTTAGCTGGTTCTCACTTTACGTTATAAATCGTTGCCTAAGCAGTTTGCATCCTCAACCAAACAGAGCCTTGTTTTATCCTTCGCAATTCGACACCCCATACCCTGGAGGGAACATCAACCCGAGTGTCCATCTCCCACATGCATTTCCTTGCATTGACCATAGGTACATTCCACTGCTGGAACTAGTTTTTCTTACTTGCAACACGCGTTCCCTCCTCTGTATCATAGCATTCATTTGTTATGAAAAAACAAAAAAAGACGGGTGGGAAGGGAATACTATATTGTAATTGGCAGCAGTTGTGTCGCCTTTGAACATAGCACAAAGTTATTGAGTCCGTGTGTCATCATAATTTTGGGTTTAGCATGGCCTTAGGAAGCTGATCTCGTTACAGATTTTTTCTCTACCGACTGGTTACTCTTCCAATCCCTATAGAGAACGTCATCGATGCCTCCTGCATCCAATTGTCACATCATTGAGTCCATGCTGCCAGAGTTCACCATATGTCTCATGCTCTTGTTCAAAGGATGTCTATCAACCTGTGTCGGCCACTCCTCATAAATCTTGGATTTGCATGTCGGCCATACCCTTAGTTTGTCTCAGAATCACATGATACTTTGGTCTTATCATGCACCCTAGCCCTACTTTCATCATTGGTAGGTCACCTTGAACCCACCAATCGACATTTCATCATTGGTCGTTGACTAGGTGGTTTCCCTTGTGTTCGACGACAAGACATCTATTCACACTTTGGAATTCGTGCAGTGTCTTGGATGCCATTAGCCTTATTGGTGGTTTCCTCACCTTTGTCAACAATTTTTCATCATTGGATGCTATTCAGAGGGTCCTTTTCCTGTACCGCTTGCATTTGTCACACGCGAAAGACACACAGGGTCATTGGTTTGTGAACATGTTCTTCATCCGATCTCCACCAAATCATGAAGTTCCTGCTTTGTTCCTCGTGCTGACTGATGAGAGATGCCTCAATGCTCTCCTTTCAATGGGTCTCCTTCTATCGACTTCAGCTCATTTATTCTGGATATGGGACCTAGAGTTTTATGAGTACCTTGAGGCTTCTAGTCATTAGTGGCAGGTTCTCTCACCATTGACATATGGGAATACATCAATGTCTCCTGATCAATGGATCTCTCAAGTGTTCAACACCAACTCCTTTATTCACATTTGTAGGGATGTACTCGGTGCCTTGATACCTACTTTCATTATTAGTAGGCTGTCTCGCATTTGTTAACAATATACTTCAATGACCGATAATCAAACGATGTCTCATCGTGTTCGACCTCAACTCATTTATTCACATGATGTAGACTTGCACCAGACGTAACTATGTGGCTACGACTTTCCTGAGATGTTGCTTCCATTTCATTGGACTAGTACCTATTTGAATTCAGTGATCATGGGAGATCAGATTGTACTACATGGTATACATATATCTTCAGATTGATTTTTGAGACTGGTTTCACTGGGCCTTGTTCGCGACTATGAAAACTTTTGGCATATAACTGCTTTTGTATTTGCCTATTCATGGCCATGAACACTTGTTTGGTATATTTTTCACATGGATCCGCATTGTATTCTTGGAAACCATGTATGCAAAGTCAGTACATAATGTAATGAGAAATTGAGTTCGTCCAGCTGGTTCTCTACCACTCCACTTCTGGGTTATTTATAATGTATTTCGGTCATCGCAGATACTCCTATGATCTCACACATTAGGGGGAATCTGTTATAGCAAGATTTGCCTCACCATTTCTATCTTGCACAGAGGACCTTTTTCCATTTACCTATGCAGACTTTTCATCCATTTTTTAATGAATCCAGAGCTAAAAATATACATTTTTCCACATATACACTCCCTAACTGCTATGCAAGATGTGTATATGCTTGCTTCTCCATTACAGCTCATGTATATCGGGATTTGTGCCAAAAAGTATAAAATGAGGCTGAGTTTCCATGTCACGACAAAAGATCTCTGATCCTTGGCCTTCAATATACTGGAAACATTCCGACTCGGCCCTTCAGTTGCATTCTAGAGGCTATAAGAGCACAATTTCGAACGATGGAAAAGAAGGAGAAAGCATTCAACTTTGAGAGCAAAGTTACTCTGGAGAAATTACTTCATATTGAGTCTGCATCCCTTTGTCTCTCAAGTCTAAACACAATGTTCAACCCCTAAGCGCTTCCCTTATTATTGAGAGGACCTCTTTGGCTCTTTCTCATGAGCTTGCCTTTGGTGGAGGATTGAAGTGGTGGAGACCCAGTTGGAAGGAACTTGGTTTCTTGGTTTCGAACCGTGCTGACATAGAAGTCTGTAATGTTGACACTTCTGCTGATCAATTATTAATAGAAATATTCCTTTCCCGTCCTATTGGTATCTTGTAAATATATGATTATTATCCATGGGCGTGTTTGTAATGTTTATTAATGGATTATGCTATCTGATGTGCTAACCCCTTTCGTATCATCACTATATACATGCTTTGCTTGTTTTTTGAGAACTTCTCGAAGGTATAAAGCTTTGGGTCAACGTGCTCAACAATGGAACATCATTAAACGTTGGATCGAGGTAGGTCTCTTTCTTATATTGCACATTAGTTTATATAGCATATGCTGGAATTGAGTTGATTTTTGCAGTCATACCTGTTTGTTGTGGTTTACCCTTGGCCATAAAGAGTTTTTCCCTTGTAACAACGTGGAACCCACCATATACACATGTTAACATATAAAAAACATGTGACATGTGTAACGCCTTCCTGCCACATCAACACCAACGAGGACAAATAAAAATCGCCACATGTCCAGGACGACGTCAACATTACATTGTCAAAGCCTTAAACGATATTTTGCTCTTTGTTGAGCCAAATCAATGACTCTCATTTGTTTCAGACTCCATATCAACGGTTGGGATGCGATATCTATAATCCTCAGGTTCCTTGTTGTCAGACTTCCTCCTTCAGCTTTAACACAATGCCTCTGAAAGATCTCACTCCGATTCCCACACTCCGATGGATTAACGGTTCCGGTCAACTAGGAGTCTCCCTCGTCGGAGTGCTCTAGGAACCTAACTCTCGATCGATCCGATGGGTGCACCTCCGATCGACGGTCTAGATATATTTTCAGATATTGAAGCTTAGTGGGTAGTGAGACAATATGAAGTTGTTATGTGGACATGTGGAACTCACCGGATGCACAAGAAAACATATAAAAAATGGGTGACACGTGGCATGCCTGCCTATCACATCAACGCCAACAAGGACAAACAAAAAATTTCCATGTGTCTAGGATGACATCAACGTGATAATATTTAATCCTTAGCTAATTTTTTCTTTTAGTCACAACCAGATCAACGACTCTCAGTTATTTTCAGTGCTAGATCAACGGTCGAGATGAAAGTTTGAAGTCTCCCTCGTTAGAGTCCCCTCGTCGGAGTCCTATTGGGACCTAACTCTTGATCGCTCTTATGGGCGCACCTCTGATCGAAAATATAGATTTGATATTGGCACTCAAGGGATATTAGGTCATTGGACTCACCAGGAAATTTCTAGTCATTTTGTGTGCTACAATAGTTTAAGGCTGACCCAATAGAGCTGGGCTCCATGCCTAAAAATAAGCATTGCACACAGAGTTCTGAAACCCACTTGTTCACTTTCAAACTATGTGGGGCCTCCTGTGCAATATAAAGCTTGTCCAAGTCAATCTGATGGTGAATGTGGGACTATCCTTAGCAATGCCTGATCATTGGTTGTGATTGCTTGCCAAGTTTGATCCTACAGTCGATGAGTCTCGTGATCTCTACAATTTTGATTTCGTGTATGTTGTAGCAGAAGAAATGATTGCAATAAATTTTAAGGAGTAGGGAATGATGGATAGGTTAGATGGTAGTGTTGAGCTGCTCCACGATCTCAACATAACATAAATACAACAGGTAAAAGTCATTTTTATAGTGTCACCAAGGGGAAAACCATTCAAGGATAAAAAAACAATAAACAATTTCAAGAAGCAATAAGTGGTATCAAGAAGCAGTTTAAGGCCTGAGCGAGAGGAATAAAAGACAATGAAGGAGCTCATTGTTAGGGTCGACACTTTGGGGAATTTAAGAGTTTCTTATAACCAGAGTTTATTGATCAGAAACCTTGAGCACAAACAAATGGTAAATGCACTAGGAAAGTAAAGATTCACCCCCTCCGTTATGTTTCAGTTTGTAATTCCTTTTCTTATAGTGTTTGTGTTATTGTAAATAATTCCCTCCCATTTTTCTTTTCTTGTATAAGATCTGATTTATAAAAGCTCAGGCATCACACTATTCACCATTTCAATGTCACTGTATGATGTCTGGTTATGACATTGAAGTGATTTCCTCTTAATGTATAACCATTTCTTGTCATTTATTTGTGCATTTAAATGATATGCAGAGGGTACATCCATGTATTTGAATGTATGAAGGTGTTAACTGTTTGGAGCATGTTTTTATTGATTTGTGTGCACTAGTTAGAGCTACTTAATTCTTAATTGTTCAACACATTGTTCTTTTTCCATAAGCTACAAGATTCATTCTCTACAGTGCCCTATATGTTTATCTTGTTTTTCTTCTAATTTACCATTTCATTCTCCTTCAAAGCTTAATTGTCTGAGGCACTCGTATACACATGCCTCTAAGAGTTGAGAGAATTTGTCATCTAAGCTGATATTGTTTGAGGTCCTATATTTTTGAGAAAGAGAGAAGGAAAAAATTCCCAAATATTCCACAATTACCTTACTATAAATATAGCTTTAAGACTCACCCTGAGTCTTAGCTCTTGGGGTGCCTCGACATCCTTCCAATTAACAGCCTGGAACATCTCGAGGGTTAACATATGAAATGGCATCATTGCCAGGGATGTAATTTGAATATATCTTCCCTAGGGATACGACATTGTAAGTTTCGAGTCTTGATTGTGAACGGGCCTTAGGCACTTGGTTGTTAATCTTTCACCTGATGACTCCACAAAAGGTAAACCCGACCTATGCCATAAGGTACACCATAAGCCATCTTGATCTCTAGTAAGCTTAGATCCAAAAAATCTTGTGACCTGGAGGAATATCAGAGAATGTCATATCTCTTCTAATTTAGGTAACCCGAATCTCGGAGCATCTCCTTCCGCTATTCATCAAAGTATTGAATTTGTGGATCTAATTGGTATACCTGAAAATTTGTTTTATGCTTAAAATTTTCCCCCATAACCTTTGATATACCTCCTGAATTCTTCTTTAGAATCATGTCCAGAAGTAGGCTCTTATCTTCTACCTTTCTTGGAAATCCTATTACTCCCTTATTCACTATGATCCCACTGGAAACTCCGCTATGTTTCAATGGCAAGATCAAGTGATGTTATAGTAGCTGCAAGGTTTTCTCCACTTTATTTTTCAAATATAACTGGCTTTCCTAATCCTGTACCTAGTGTTGTAACAGACATTGAAAATTTTCGATTTAACTCAGGCGCTTTTGCCCAAATCGCCTCCAAGCTAAATCCCTGCATTATGAGCGAGATCCTTCTGCAGATTGGCAGGCATGATGGATATCAGGGATGGAGATTCAAATGTTTCATTGTTAGCAAGTGAGCATGCAGTTTTTGAGAATGTAGAAGAAGGTCAAGGTCCCGACATTGAGCTCTATGCTTAGGATGACGACATGATGTCTCGTCACAATATTTCAAATCTCGGTGCTGCTGGTCGCGCGATTCAAAGACCCCCCTCCTTGCTGCATAAGAATTACAAAAGACTGAAATCCAGCCGACAAGATGAACTGAGGCAAT
>SNQJ01S0142860.1:8915-24568 GCA_010110895.2 Picea sitchensis
GCCAAGAAGGATAATAAATTATCACCAAAGTACTATGGCCCTTATAAGGTGTTGCAAAAGATTGGTACTATGGCATACAAATTGAAGTTGTCTCCATCTTCACAACTACACCCAGTGTTCCATGTTTCATGCTTAAACAAGGTTATAGGTGACAAGATCCCAGTTCAAACTATATTTCCAGAACTTGATGAGGAAGGAAAAATATTCATTAACACAATAATAACTACTGAAATATGATAAAGATATGCATGCATTTATCACATAACACAGATGTTACCATGGTTCACCCCCTCCTGGGCTACTTCCACAAAGATCTGGCTCTTGGCTCTTTTATTATAGTATTTCCACATCTACAACACCATGCACGTTACAATTATTCTCAGTGGGGTAAGATCTATATGAGGTGGACTAGATCGCACCAGGCTCCTCATCCTATGATCCAACCCTCAAGATCTATCCTCTTTTGTGCTCTTCATCTCAACAACTTACAAACGTAGGTTGTACAGAAAAATATTACATATCGCAAATACTCAATGCTACTAGCTATAACTCGATAATACCCTGAACCCAACTCTCTTCTCCATGATACCTAAGTATCAATATTTATATCTATTATGGCTCTTCATCCATTACAATATATTACCAAAACCCCAACCCTACCGTCGTTAGGTATTCCCTGGATGAGCGCATGTTGTTCCTCCTTCCAGATGTCACTTTCCTCGTGCATGATTTCTTTCCCAAAATCGTCTTTCTTTCCACTTTTGTCTACTTCCAATAGGAACCCAACACTGACATGTGGCTCATCTCGATCCACCTAACACAATTATTCAATCTCCCTGGTGACCGCCTGGAACTTCTCTTTGAGCTTTGCTTCCTGTGTTTTCACCTGTGTGGTCTTCTCCTTGAGTGTCTCCACAATCGGGACTGCAATTTCGCCACTTATCAATTCCGCACACTATGCTTGGGTTTGTACTATATGTGTCTTGGCTTCCTCTGCCTGTGCCAGGAATTTTGTGACCCGCTCTTGAAATGGTTCCATTTGAGCCTAACGCTCTTTCTTCTGTGTCTGCACAATGGTGAGTTCTTCCTACAACTTCTTCATGTCCTATGCCCCTTTGACGTTCTCTGTGATGGATATTGTCTTCTGCCTCTTCTTGAGGTCCTAGATAGTTGTGCTTATCCTTTCTTCTTCCTTGTCCCACTTCTAGACTTTTTGATCCTCCTCTAGCTTTCTCTAAAGTTGTGGTGCAATCTTGAACAAATCAGTGGTTGTGTTAACCTGTTTCTCTATATCTTGTAGCTACTCTACTACTTCCTGCTTCCTTTTCTCCTTCACTGTTGGTGGAGCCGTGGGTGTGAGTTGTTCTCAGAGATTCTCGATCTCCTTCTGGTATTGATCAGTTTCTTGTGCAATATGACCAATCTTTTCTGTTGCTGTGATTTCATCCCCCTATGTGGCCTTTGGGATCTTCTCATAAGTTCCTGCCACTTTCTACTCCAATACTTTCATGCGCTCCTTTCCCTCTTGGTTCTTGAACTTAGCCTGCTCCCATATTATTTCCAGTGCATCCTGCTTTTTTGTTGCTTGTTGCAATTCAGCTAAGTTTTTGCGTGCACGAGACTGTACTACCTCATGGTTTAAGCTGACCTGCAACTTGTGTAGAAACTTGTATGGTATCCATGGAAATACCCATTGTATTTGGCTTAACTCCTTCAGGGTTTCCTTCCTCACGATCTCATCCATGCACAACATACTAGGTTTGATGTGGAATTTTGCGTTCGATTGCAGTATTGTATAGACTGGATCTTGTTCTTCTTCTTCCACTCTTTCCTCTATCTGCGATGTTGATGGTCCTATTCCCATGTTGTTTCCTATTGTCTGCACTTCCCCGATTTTCTTGAGGAACTACCACATATCTTCCATCTCCTATTGAATCATGTCCCTATGGTGTGCAACATTGTCAAAATCCTCAGCTAGACAATCCTGGACCATTCAGGCTATCATTTCCCCATCGTCGTCTATGATCGTATACTCTGGAGGTGTTCTTTAAGCCTTCATATTCTTACACACTCCTCCTGTCTACATGGTTGGCCTCCTATTCCCACCTGGTTCCTGTGGGTTGGGACTTGTTGTGGTCCCCTGTGCTACCTCAGACTGTTTCTGTTGCACTTGATCTGGCTGCATAGTGTTATGTTTCCCCTTCTGGGTTCCCATCTTAGTTATGCCTTCATTTGTCTGCTTTGGATTTTTCTGGCCCATACTCCATTTCTTAGGCACTGGGAGTTATTGAGGTTTTGTTTCTCCTTGCCTTGCCTCTTCTTTTGCTGTCCTTTCCGACAATTCTTGGGTGAGGACTAGAATTTTCGATTCATCTTCCCAGTATTTGATCACCATGTCAATGTCTCCCTCTGTGATACAGTAGCACATTTGTAGCCATTTCTTATCCAAATTCTTCTGCACTTGTATCCACATCGTATGTCGTGTGGCCTTGAATTTGGTGATGTCCCGGTACTGCGCGATACCCTGTGGTGTGATCCTCCACATGTTGTTGATGGCCTCCTACAAATCATGTAGGTATCCTTCAAATATGGACCCGTTCATCCTTTTGTGCCTAGCATCTGATGTGGATTTCAGCAAAAAATATCTGACTCCCTAATTTGGTTTGGGTCTAGTACCAAAAGTTACATATCTTGGTTCTCTCCATCCCATAAAGGCTATTAACATGATTATCCATTAATAGTGAAAATTTGTTCCTAGATCCTGTGCATCCTTGCAGTCATCCAGGAATAAGTTCAAGAGATAGGGTGCCCAAATCACTGTGGTTCCCTCGGCGCATTGAGCTGCAACTGCGACAACCCCAGCTGGAACTTCCTCTCTGCAACATTTCCTTAGTATCTTACAGGCTAATATTTTTGCACCCATTTGTGTGGAGACATCCTTGATCCTCTTGTGAATGATTCCTTGTGTCCCCCTTTTGGTGCCATACATATTCTTCATCTCTTCCGCTAGTGTTTTCTCCTTATCTTTGTCGTCCAGAAACTGATCCATGCCCCAGGATGGAAACCCTGTTATGTTTGCAATAAGCTCTACGTCTATCGAGATGAGCTTGTCCAACCATATGTCCCCGCCATGTGTGACTGCTAACAACTATTTGATGCACCTGCTTGCATACTAACCTTTTCCAAAATGTGGTAGATCTAGTATACCTAAAATTCATGTTTTCTCCAACCCTGTTGCCCATCGGAGTGGCTAATCAACTTGTCTCCAAGTACACTCTCTTTGCAAATTCCAGAAACTTGTCTATGTCTACTACATCATGGTCTGAGTATTTTATCTTGTCAATATGACCCAGCAAGTTTGATTCCACCCGTACCCCATCCAGTATACATGCTAGAACAAGGGATGCAATGGGTTGCTTACAAGGTGACCTAGGTACTTGTTGCTTGTCTTTCTTCGGTGGTGGTGGCTGGCTCAAGGTTCCAGTATCTCTTGGTTGTGTTTTAAATAACCATTTTGGCCAACCTGTGACATCTTTGACTGTTCCTTCGAGTGGGTGGTCTGATACGGTTGTTTGAGACTCATCTGGATCGATTGTTTCTTCCTGATTTGTTTCCATTCCATTGAATTTCGTAGATACTTCTGCGTTCTCTGGTTACGCCTTCTTCAGGGTTTCTATGTCTTGGTTTTGTTGCTCCTATATCTATTTCGGTCTATCTATCTTTGTGCCCTCCAGTGTTGGTTGTTGGGTGTCTTCCACTAAGGGTGTGGGGTTTGCCGAAGTTGTGTCTGGGGATGGGATTTCGTTGACATTGACGATCTCTGGTGGTTGTTGATCACCTTCTTCCCCTTGTACCTATGACCTGGTTCAAACTCTAGGTTGTCTGGCACTCTATCTTTCTTATGCTTTCTTTGGTGGTGCCATGGTGGTGAATGTCGAACATTTGTTGAGTTTGGATGGTCTATGTGACCTCTGTGAACTCCGCTCTGTGCTCCTTATCCTATATAGTTATCTATCTATTCTCTTTTCACAAATGGACTCTTTGCTCCTGTGTCTGTGTGTTGTATGGGAATCACATGAAGCTTGTCGAGGACGCTACCTTAATTATGGGTTCAGTGCACCTCTAGTTCTTTCATACTTTCCATTACTCTCTCTTGTCGATTCCAGTTGGCACGATTAATGTGGTGTCCCATCGGTCCTTTCCAACAATTAATTTTTCATAACTATGTTTTATCGTACTTCTTTCGTCGTCTTTCCCTTTCCCGCTTGTTTCCCCTTTTCTATGGCCATTGTCCTTCTCTTCACCGAGTTTTTGTTCCTAATTATGAATTCCCTTTCTGTCTCTGGTGCACTATGCCTCTGTTGGTTATTTTTGATATATATATATAAACTACGCAGTGGGTGGTCAACTGTCCTTGTACAGCTTCAGTCGGCTCCCATTGATCCTCCCTCTAAGTTCTGTGCCTGATAAGTATTTAAGTTGTATAGCTCCTCCATATGTAATAGATTTTACTTCATATGGTCCTAACCAATGCATATTGAGATTTCCTGGGTGTTGAAATGATTTGTTGTCATACATCAATACTAAATCACCTTCCTTGAAAGTTCTTTTCTTGATGTGTCTATCATGCCAAGATTTGTCCCTTGCTTTCTAAACTTGTTGGTGGAACCCTACTAAGATCTGGTCTTCCTCCATGCATATTAACTGATTTGGTTGCTCATGTATTGTGCCTTGTTCTGTCATATGTGTAAGTGTTGCTACGGGCCAACTTGGTACTAGGAACTCTAATGGAACCACTACTTCTTAGCCATAGACCAGTTTAAATGGTGTGTTCCCTGTCAACTTTTTGCATGTAGTCATGTAGGCCCATAATACTGTTGGTACTTTGAGGTCCCATTCATCCTTGTTGATGTTATAGATCTTTGTCAGCGCATTCTCAAGGATTTTGTTAAATGCTTCCACTGTGCCATTTGCCTATGGGTGATATGGTGTGCTCTTCTGATGGTGGACTTCAAACTCTTCATTCATAGCGATGATGGTGTTGTTTATGAGGTGCATGCCTTGGTCACTCATCAAAACTCTTGGGCACCCAAATCAAGTGATTAATTGTTCAAACAAAAAGTGTGTTATTGTTTCTACATTGCAATCTTTCACTCATGCGACTTCTGCCCATCCTTTTAGGTACTCCATCGTGGAGATAATGTACCTAGATCCTACTCTTTTTGATGGTGGGTTGATTGGTCCCACAAACTCTATTTCCCACTTATTGAATGCCTTTAATGTTACTTGTGGTCGTAATGGCATATCATCCCTTCTGGTGGGTTAACTGACCCTTTGACAGACATCACATCTCTGACAGTACTCCTTCGAGTCTCTGTGAATTGTCAGCCACCATAGTGTTGCGTGCAATACCTTCTATGTGGTATCTTTTCCTGCATAATTGCCTCCTACAATCCCCTCATGGGATTCTTCTAACACACTGGGTCTTTCATGGTCTAACACATATCTTCGCAAGATGTTGTTAGCACCCATTTTGTATAAGTGTCTCGTGATCAGATGATAGTCTGCAGCCCAAACTACCAGGTTTTTCTTCTCTGCAGTGTTATATTCTTGCGGCACAGTACCTTTACTCAAGTACTGAATGATATCTGTGAAGTATTCATCAGCAATCTGGACTGAGAATAATTGTGCATCTGTAAATTTGTCTTCTAAACTCATATGTTCTTCTCCATTTGTGACTCTTGATAGGTGGTCAGGTCCTGCATTCAATTTTCTTGGCTTGACTATTACTTGAAAGTCAAATTCTTGAGATAGAAGTAACCATCGACAGATTCTCCCCCCCAACACTGGCTTGTTGACTAGGTATTTCAGAGCTGAGTGATCTGTGAACATCTTAAAGTGTTTTCCCAATAAACAATGTCTGGATTTCTGTAATGCGTAGACCATAGCTAGGCCTTCTCTCTCTGTGGTGTTGTAGTTTTGTTCTAATTCTAATAGTTTTCTTATTGCAAAGGCTATGGGATGATCCAAATCCCCCTCTCTCAGTTGCACCAATATAGCTCCAAGTGCTATGGCTGATGCATCTACATGTACATGGAATGTCTTCTCCCAGTCTAGAAATACTAGTATTGGTGCAGTGACCATCTTTTCCTTTAGTGTATCCAAACCATGTTGGCACTCGTCGTTCCACTGAAACTTTTTATCCTTTCTTAACATTTTTTCCATTGGTGCAGTAAACTGTGCGTACCCTTTGATAAAATTCATGTAGTATCATGTGTGTCGCAATGTCGTTCTTAACTGACGAACTATTTTTGGTGGTGGTAAGTTAAAAATTACTGCAATCTTTGCAGGATCTACTCATAACCCTTGTTTTCATACTATATGGCCCAATAGTATCCCAAATAGTGTTCTGAATATGAATTTATTTATGTTCTTTGATATCTAGAACTGCCTATATCTTTCTAACATCAGTCGTAAAACTTCTACATGGTTTTTCAACAAACTATAGACTGTCTAATCGTCCAAGTATACCTCTAGGAATTGGTGGATGAATTCTTTAAACGCAACGATGACTACTCTGGAAAATATCGTTGGTGAATTCTTCAGTCCAAACGGCATGATTGTGTACTGGTAGGATCCCCATTATGTCACAAATGTGTTCTTGTATCTTTCTTCATGTGCTATCTTGATCTGATGGTAGCCTGAGAATCCATCAGTAAATGAGTAAGCTTCATGTCCTCCTACGTTCTCTAACACTTCATCTATGAAAGGTGTAGGGAATGGGTCATGTAGGCATGCATCGTTCAACTTCTTGAATTTGACGCATATCCATATCCTTCCTTGTTTCTTGTCCTGAACTACCATAGGGATTATCCATTCGGATTCTTCCACTGGCTCTATGATTCTGCCTTCGATCATTCTGTCGATCTCAACTTTGACTTTATGCTTGTATATCGGGTTCAATCTATATGTTCGTTGTCTGGTTGATATCGCTTCAGGTCTGAGTGGTATATTCATTTCTCCTAGCTCTCCTGATATACCCTTCATCTGTGTAAATGTGGTAGGAAACAAGTCGATGTACTCACGCAATAACTCTGTTATACTTTCCACTATTTTCTCATCCTAGTAGTCTCCAATGTTGGCCATTTTAGGATGCTCAACTGTCCCAATGTTGACTTTCTTTACGTTGATCAACGTGGAAATAACATATGATTATATAGGTGGTCCTTCCACTTCTCTTTCACCTTCTGCTTATTCTATATGAATATCACCCGGTGCTTCCTCCTGCACATGGTAACATGATAATAGTTCCTTTATTGTCTGTATATTCCTCTGTTTCTCTTCTGTTATGAGTTTGACTTCTGGTTCTTTGATTAATATCACCCGTCTTATATGTTTAAGAGTGGCATGTATGTTGGGTTTCTCATGCTCGAATGATAAAGTGATTGTAAAATTATGTTGCAATGTCATCCAGGTCGCAGTTCCTTTGTGCAATTCCTGGTATGTATACCAATTCATTGGTATTCCCTCTAAGGTGTGTATAAAATAATAGGGCCATTCATCTGGGGGTGTTAATTTCCACAGTGTTCTGCATGTCTCCAAGTGCTCCACTGGTGCCCCCTGTCCATCATACTTCTACTACTTGTTTTTTTTTTTTTTTGCATTGAACCTTATGTGCAGTAACCACTTACATTGGTACCAATCTGTGATTGTCTCTTTGTGTGCGCCCCACCATCTTGCAGTTGTGGTCTTGAGTGTTATATCAAGTGCTAACAATCTATGATTCTCTAAAACTTCGTCTTCATACTGTGCCAAGAATGTTTCCAAATCGTTTATTCCATGGAAACTGGGTGGTTCCCTTATTTCTATGCCTACCCATCTTACTGTGTGGTCTATTCTTGCACATCTTCTCATGGAAACTTTGTATAATCATTTTTGCCAGTTTTCTAAACCGGTGTCTGAGTTTGTTGCACATGAAGTAATTCTCTGCCACCTGAGTAGCCCATATGCAGTTGGGTTTACGTAATCCTCATCGTGCACATTTGTTTTGTACAACTGGATGATTTCCTCTAAGTCTAGGCAAGTAGGTTCTACAAATCTCTCCCCTTCTGATGGGTCTAATGGCACGATGACCCTATATTCACCTGACTCAAATGTCATTTTTCTGGTCTTCAAGTTGATTATGGCTTGATTGTAAAAATCCCAATCCAAACCAAGTAACATTGGGTATGGTGTTGTTCCATCCACTATTTCAATGACTTCAAAATCTGATTTAGTACGCACCTCCTTCAGGTCTATTGTCACTCCTTTCAGTCTATTGATTGTTAAGGCTCTCTGTTGGTTTGCTAGTTTTAGTTGAATTGGTGAATATCCTAAGGTGTGCTCTCCCATACATTTCCATGTCTTATTTGGTAATATATTCACCTCGGATCCCAAATCTAGTATGATGTCACCCATGTTTGCATTCAGTCTAAACTCCCTACTTGTTCTTCTCCTAGTATGTAGGTGATTGACTATTTTTTGTTCTAGTTTTTCTTACATCTCATCGCTACATTTTTCTAGTATGTTTTGCAATATTTTCACGGATGATGGATCACTTAATACTTTTACGCATGATTGTAGAAATCCTTTGATTGTACTTACTTTTCCCATGGAATGTATCTCATTGGTATGATCTAGTACCAGAGGCATTTCATATTCTAGTGCTTCCTTGCTTTGTTGTGCAATTGAAGTCATTGCAATATCCTCCTTTTGAAATTATTGTCAAGCTTGCTTAAGTATCTCCTTCTCCTTATGTGCGTCAAACTAATTCCTTGGTTTAGCGTTCTTCTTCACCCATTGGTGTTGTATTGGCTCTTGTTGGACTGCACCATACCCTATTTTATCTCCTCCACGAGTAACTATGTTGATGTTATGTCCTTCATCCCTTGCTTCAGCTAAGATCCACTGAACATTCTAGTTGTTCTCATTTCTTTTTTCCTGAATATTTACTAGTAGTGTCAGACATTGTTTTGTATCATGGTTCGATGTGCGATAATACATACATGTTGTTGGTGGAAGTGGGCATTCCCTTGCATAATGTATAGGTTGTTGACAATTATGACATACCACTGGTCCTCTACCTCGTCCAAAACCTCCTCTTGTTCATCCTCCCCCTCTGTAGCCTTATTGATCTCCTCTTAGCGCATTATATTAAGGCGCCTGATTATATTGTGCGGTATTGTATTGAGGTTGTGTTGTGTTGTACTGTTGTTGTGTGTTATTATATGGTTGTTGCACAGTATTATACTATTGTTGCACAGTGTTGTATGGAGTTGGTACTTGATTAAATTGTGGCGCGGCTTTCCCAGTCATCATTTCTTCCTGCACTCTATATGCATCTGATTTCCTTTCTCACATCAACTCCATAGTTTTACAATATTTGTCGTCGTGGCCTACTAACTTGCAAAAGGTGCAATACGAACTCTTTGGGACTATCTAATATTTTTGCATCATAGGGAAGTGATATGGGTCGTGACCTAGTTTCTTACATACTTCACACCATTTTCCTCCTGTTGGTAACGGGTTTGGCATTCTAACTGCCATATACTGTGCGAGTGTTGGACATTCGTTCTTGTGGTGTCCTTTCATCCTGCATGTAGTACACCAAATGGCTTCTCGTTTATCCTTATTCTTATTCCGGTTGAGTTGGAATGTTAAGTTCTTCAAATCCTCCTTTAGTTCTTCGATAGCTAGATAAGTTTGTTGATACTGGCTTTCTTCTAGTTGCAGGGCTGCCTGCAAAGCCTTTTCCTGCATCTGAAAATTTTGTTGCTGCAATGGGTATTTTAAGTGTGGGAGAAATGAATTGACAAAAACGTGTCGATGTTGCATATCGGTCATGAGATATTTCAACTTCCCATTCAGTCACTTGAATATCTAGCCAATATCCCATACGGATTCTCCTGGTTTCTATCAGATTTATATCATCTCATTCGTGTATTGATCCTCTGAGCTCAGCTTCTGAAACTCATTTATTAGTAACTTATTAATATATGCCAGTTTCCTTGTCATCCCAAGTGCATTGTTTGTGTCTAGACTCATGTACCAGTCTAGTGTGCGTTCTCTTAACATAATAGCTAACTGCGCAAGTTTGGTATCCTCATCAGTGATTTGTTTTTCTTCCCAAATATTTTCACAAATGAGCAAGTGTTTCTCAGGGTCTTCTATTGCTTCTCCTCGGAATTTTGGTAACCTAATGGTGGGATCATGTCCTGCTATCCTAAATATCAAACTACTACCTCCACACAGTGTTGATACTTGACTAATGATTCCTGAACTGGCCCCTCCAATTGTTTCTCCTTGTGTAGACGTATTTCCTGTTGTCGGACTTTTTCCGGACTTCGGTTTTCTAAATGGTGGTGTTCTCTTTGGTGTATTAGTCGCACATGGGTTTATGGGTTCACCACTAACATTAATATGGATAGGATTGTTGCATTCTCTTCCCGTTCTTGGACCTCTTTTCTTCCTCTCATATGTTGTGCATAGGATTTCCTCAATCTGCTCCACATCCCGGAGATCCTCTACCTCTTCCTCATCATTCGCCAAGCTGTCCCTCGCGGCTATGTCTCTCTTCTTGGTATTCACCTTGTATTGGTAGGGTATTATGTTATGTCTCTTTCCAGTTGTCTCCAAGATCCACCTGATATGGTCATCGTCCATCATGATCGGGTCCAAGGGTTCCTCCTTCCCTTTTTCCTTTCCTCCTTCCATTTTTCCTCTTTCTTTCAGTACTTCCCCCTTCCCCCATGCACACAGGGAAATTTAGTTGTTTGATTCCATTGTCATTACACCTTTGTTGCATAGAAGTATCTTAATAGACATATACAATGATCTAATGTACCTTCCTCAAGGTCCTCATAGAAAATCTTGATCCACTGCACTATGCAACTTTGCTATGTCTACTACAAACTATTTTATAAAGCCTGCCACAATACTATCGAGCCAAAAGTCTACTGCATGGGTGAATTTGTTGTTCACGTGTTGTAACTTCTCAATCTATACTAGGGTCCACTCTAACTATCGAATATAGTTCATTGCGTGGTTATCCTTCAACCTTAGTATCCACTCCTGCAATAAATGTGGAAAATCACAGAAAAAGACTTCATGTAAATCAGTAAACATGTATTTATCAAGATATTTACAGGGTGTTATTTGAGGGTTCAATTATCTTTCTTTGAAAACTCCAGCTCTTTGGTTCTCAGCCAAGTTTTGATCTCTTATTTTGTGGGATTCTATGGTCTCAACATACCCTTCTAGTAGCTCATTGCTTTCTTCTCTTATTTACTTTTCTCTTGCTCAACCTATCTCATCTACTCAATCATCTCTTGTTCCTACCAACGACAACAAAACCATTTGTTGGAATTTTATTTCCTATATATTGGCTGAGTTTATTGACCCAGGTTTCATGTCTATTCAGGTTTCCAACAAAGCCTCTAAAACTATCGTCCCTCCTAGTAAACCAGAAGGCAACACAACGCACAGAATGTGTTGTGCAGTGTCACCCAAGATAGATTTAATGGGTGGTTGTAATATTCATGTGTTTACAGCCTAGGATTGAGTGAGAGATATGAGAATTTTATATTGAACTACTATTATAACTTGTAAACGTAATATATTGTCATTTGTGAATAAGAGGGAAATATAGAAACTCATTCATTAACACAATAATAACTACTGAAAGATGATAAAGATATGCATACATTCATCACATAACATATATTTTTCCGTGGTTCACCCCCTCCTGGGCTACACCCACAAAGATCTAGCTCTTGGCTCTTTTATTATAGTGTTTCTACTTCTACAGTGCCACACATGTTACAATTCTTCTCGGTCGGGTAAGATCTATATGAGGAAGACTAGATCGCACCAGGATCCTCAGCTTATGATCCAACCCTCAAGATCTACCCTCTTTAACCCTCTTCATCTGAACAACTTACAAAAGTAGGTCATACAACAAAATGTTACATATCACAAATACTCAACGCTACTAGCTAAAACTCAATAATACCCTGAACCCAACTCTCTTCTCCATGATACCTAAGTATCAATATTTATATCTATTATGTCTCTTCAGTCGTTACAATATATTACCAAAACCCTAAACCTACCATTGTTAGGTCTTCCCTACATGCGCGTGTGGTGTTCCTCCTTCCAGCTGTTGCTTTCCTCGTGTGTGATTTATTTCCCAAAATCTCATTTCTTTCCTCTTTTGTCTGCTTCCAACGTGGTACTTGGTAGGACAACTATATCAGCAACATATATCAGAAATATATCATCAACAAATCATCTCCACAAGGAACACAAGATGTATGTACAATTTTTCTTTTTATTATGGACTTCAATCCGGGGATTTTTCAGCAACAACTAAATAGAGTACAACTCTACAAGAGCACCGGCTCTATATGCAAGACTCAGCTTACATTCTTAGCACCAACTAAGATGAGGCAACAATCCTTAACAGATATCAATCTATACCATAAACAAGAGCATAAACCATGCACCAACCTGTGCCAAACAACCTGTAATCAACCTATACCATAAACAAGTGCATCCAACCATGTACCAAGTATATAAAAATCATGTGTCAAATACTCATCAACAATGACTCATCAATATGTGCCAACATCATCAACTATACACCTCATGTATGTGCCAACTCATCAACTGCTTATCTTAACCATGACTAGTTTTGGATTAGTCAACAACCCTAACTTGAAATAATCATAACTTTGTACCTGTAATGAATAAATATCTGAAACTTATACACAATTTTATTCAATTTGTTTTATGCAATTCATCCAGGTGGCACTGCTTGTAACCTATCAGAAAAGGATTTATAGCAAAAATGGCATACCTTGCTGAATTTTGGATTATTCTAGAGAGCGACCTTGTAGAGTGTGCCCCGCATGGAATATTTATTTAATAGATATGAAACTGTTCTAGAGACTACTACAAACTTTAAGCTAACCAACAGAATTTATCTCACTAAATTTGAATCTGTTATGAAGAAGTTATGACGTTTTTACCCGAAACACCTGTTTTTTACTAGTTTCAGGACTGGTCACAAACCCTATTTTCCACAGAGTGTAACTACCAAAATACAACAACCCACAAGATGAATTTTTAACCACATATACTTCGATATGTTTTATCACTTTCATAGAAATGTCAGGATTGGAATCAGTATATAAAAAAAGTTATAGAGAAAATGGTGAGATGACCTGTAAATAACATACCTTAGAAAGCACCATCAAAAGAATTTATCCTTCCTTGCATTTCGGCCTTCTTTTCTTCACTTTCCTCAGAATTTCAGCTTAGCTATCCTTGGTTACCTTAGTCACCTATATATATTCTGTTACACATCAACATTACTTGCTTTGATAAGTGTCGCAAGTGTCGCATGTTCCTCACAATTGTCGCAAGTGTCGCATGTTGTTCACAAGTGTCACAAATGTCAAACAAAGCATATTGCCATGATGACGACACTAAGGAGACACTTAGAATACCTCAAACACCTGATTTGAAGAAAGATAATTGCTAACTGAAGTCAAGTATCTCTTGCCACCTGAAAGGAGCTCTCAAACTAAGGTTTTAAGGGAGAGCGCTCCCTTATCTCGCCCTTAGGAGTGTTGGCGCTCCCCTATAACGTGCTAGGGAGCGTTATAGCACCAAACTGCCCCTCTGCAGGAGCGCTATAGAATTTTAGAGCATTGGCGCCCCCCTTGAGCTTACTAGGGAGCGCTATAGTGCCCTGATGCCCCTTTTGGGGGAGCGTTGTCTAATCTGGGCAGCAGTTGATCTGTTGAGGAGAATAAGGGGAGGATCTTTCAAGTTTGGATGGCAGTTGCATTCAAATTCCTGGTTCAATCATGATCTTAGGAGAAGATCCCTGATATAAGGAGGGAATTCCTCAACCTACCCTAAAGATACCTCAAGAGGTTAAGCCTCTCTAAACCTATATAATCAGGTTCTGTCATGGTGGAAAGGGGGAAGAATTGCAAGCATGAAACCTATGATCTCATAGGAAACACACGGTGAACTGGAGGAGAGTAATCAGTGAAGCTGTTGTCATCTGGGTCGTGGATATTTTGAGAAAGGGTTAGACAAAGGGGACTCGATGAAGTTGTCGCATTCGCATCCACGGTTGTAATTTACTTCTATCATTGTTCTCATCAATATGACACGCTTGGACTTTTTCTTTCTAGTTCATGTTTGATCTTACATGAACTTATCGTTGATAGATAGATATATTTTCGAGCTAATATCAATAGAGTAGGAAGTGGTTGTACTATTGTTTGTCTACAGGGCTCATCGAGGAGCGAAAGATCGAAGCTCAACTCGGAGCGTGCAGGGACAAACGTCGGTAAAAAGGTACTTTTGTTCTTTTTCCTCCTCATGCATTAGTTTGTATATATCTAAAAGGAAGTCAGTGTCCACGTTAAGCATATTTTGTCTTAAGAGTTAAGATTCTAGCTCTCAAGAGGAGATCTACCTGTCCGCAGGGAGATTTTCCTTCAACAGAAACTGGCGACTCCAATGGGGAGAATCAAATTGAAACTTTTGGTTTTGATTTTTCCTCATAGACCTTGTCTTACCTTTTATTTTCTTAGGGATTGTTCACCCCGTTATATCTGATTGCATTTGCTGATTGACTCTTCACTCCATCACACTCAGCTTGATTGCAAAAAATTCCATTGAAATTTTGTTTTTTTTGGACATTTTATGAATTTTTTTAGCCTGGCGCCCCCCTGCCCATGTTAGCAGAGTGACAACACTCCCTAGAAGTATTAGATAGATATTTATAACACTTTGGTGGCCTTTATACCAGAGCGCCATCCCTCTTTTGCCCAAAATCTCTTCAAAATTTCCATTTTTTGGAGGTCCAGACCCTGTTTCTTCACTTGCTGAGTTGCTTTGTGATTCAATGATGCTTCCTTTGACCTTTGACATGCTTCCTCCTAAGAATTAAACACAGTTTTGTTTAGATTTTATGCCCTTCTTCATTATTTTTGAGTTTTTGTTGTTGAGAGCTTGAAATCGATCCCCTGCTTTCTTCTCTCCTATCCGACTGAGCGGGAACTCTAGTGAAGGACATCAAAAGTCTGTGACTCTTCTCATTTGGTTCTTTAAGGTGATATGATCCAATTTATTTCTCCTTCCTTTTGCATTTTTTATTTTCTTTCTCTTGTTTGATTACAATAGGGTGTGTTGTTTGTGCGAAAACTGTGTTTTCTTGCCCGAATCTCCTTAATCTGAAAGGGTAGTTGGCAGGACAAGTTTTTCATTGAATTGATCATCATTTGCATGAAAATGAAAAAAGTACATATTAATGATTAGTTTGCATTTCTGAAATGTTGTAGCATCATATTGGATTTGATTGAGAACAAAATTGATTGAGGGTATTCCTTATCAAGTGTTTGATAGTGAAAACGACTCTTCCTCTTTCCCTTAAATATGTATTCATTGAAAAGAAACGATTTCTTATCATACTTCATGCATATTTTTGGGAATTGAGTCATCATTCCATCAGTTTCACTTTCGTACACCCTCTGAGTAAACAATAGCCATTAAAATCAATGCTTAACTAAAATTTATCAGACTTTTTACATCTT
>SNQJ01S0142861.1:29364-45363 GCA_010110895.2 Picea sitchensis
TTGGTAATCCACTCACATGTGTACCTGAGGACCAACGGTCGTGATTCAATCTAGAGTTTGGGACTTTGGGATATTTTAGTCCTGGAAACATAAGAACTCATTTCTCCCAAAGTGTCGAATCTTTGAATTGCCGTGAGATCTACGACTCATGCTCGTCTGCTCGCAGATCCAATGGCTGGGATCTAATCTTCTCCACAATGCTTCTCCTCTTTCTTGGGCTTGATCCGATGACCCAGATCTATGCTTATCCAATCCAACAACTGGCATTCTCCTGGTGATATATGACATAGACTCACTCCGGGGCTTCGTGACTTCGGGGATTTTTCCTCACTTGCAACAACACTGAAAAAATTCTGGAGCAACGAAGTCCGAAGGAATTAAGAGTCTAACATCCACACTCCTTTTCCTGATCCGATGACTGTGAGGGATTCAGAACTCTCCCAAATAGATCTTGTTCACTCTTCTTTGAAAAAAAAGATTTATTCTCTTTGAGGACTTCTCGCTATCCCTCCTTGAGCTTTGTCTAGTCAAAGGACTCAGACCTCTGGCACACACTTTGCTCTTTCTCTCCTCTGAGCTTGGGACTTATAAAAGTCACCTGTGCTTGAATTAAACTTGTGTACATGCCTTGTGCTTCCCTCTTGAACTTGGAACTTAGAATAAGTTCTCCTGTGCATATCTTGCACTTCTCCCACAGTCTAGAACTTGGAATGTCTTTTGGCAAATAGTTGTGCTATCTCTCCCGAGATTGAAAATTTTCAACTATAAAGGGGCTCAACCCTTTGCTCCTTCAAATAACTTCTTGTTCCCTCCTGACACTCTACGTTCTTTCTCCTTATCTTGCAAACACTCTTAGAGAGTTCTTTCAGAGCCCTCCTGGCACTCTGTGCTCTTCCTCCTGAGATTTTCCAACACTTAAACATAATTTTGGCTTCGTGCACTCCTTGCACTTACCTCCTAAGTCTTGTAATAAAAAAACTCACCTGCAAACTCCTTGCGCTTGCTCTGTGCACACTTGCACTGGCCTTCCCTTGAGATTTTACACTTCTCTGAGTGTAAGTGCACTCCTTGCGCTCTCTCTGTGCACTCCTTTCACTATCCATTTTGAGCTTATGAATTTTTCTAGTGTTCCCACTTGGCATGCTCTTCCTGAACTCAAAAATGAGTTCTTGCGCACTCCTTGCGCCGACTTCTTGTATTTTTCCAACAACTCTGGTATGCACTCCTTTCACTAGCCTTGAGAGACTAGAACACTTATACACTCACACAGATATGGGATTCTATCTTATTCCTGGAAAGGGAACATTTCAATACTCATAAAATTCACATATGCACAATAAACATTCATAAACAAACATTCAATGAACACATAAAATACACATAGAGATTCATATGCAGGGAAATCTGCCTTTGTATTAAATATGAATGCTTTGTACAATGTTTACAAGATTGGACTGCAAGAGAGTCTCAGTTCTTTCACTCCTCTCCTCTCTTCTCTTTCTCTTCTCATGAGATTCTCTATATTCTCTAAATCTTCATCTAATTCCCATCATCTCAATACATTGAGATTTTTACAAAAGAGGGGATTCTCGAGCCTTCCTCACCTACCTACATTAAATTACATTTAATCTACATCTAGTTCGAATCCGATCTAGATCCATATACCTGTCAACCATTAAAGAAAACTTACACTCAGCCTATACAAACACAATGGCTCTACTCTCCTCGAGCCTTTACAACATTTATTACATTAAATGATAAATTTAAAATAAAACGAGAAGGCTAACGCTTCTCTATCTCAGGATTTGCTCCCTCCTAGTGCACTGCTGTGATGGCTGCTGAGGCACTATTGATGCTCCTGCATCATACTCCTATGCTGAAAAAAGCATGATCTCCTACTCATGGCTCCTCTGCTTCTACTATTGAGATCCTCTTGGATCCCAAAATCCACTCTAGAGCTGCCCATCTGCTCCTCTGCCTTTCTGTTGTTTCTGTCCTGTTGCTGTTGCAGGATTTCCTCCAGGTTTCCAAAACTTACGTTGTGGTGCTCCATTCATCTTGCCACTGTAATCTATTCTTTTCAACCTCCACTTATTGTTGACTATCTCCTTTGCTAAATTTAACATCAACCTCCTTATTTACTCAATCTCCTAGTCTAGCTTGTCCATGGGCGGGCTCCTCTCCTATAATATTCTCTACTGCATCTCCTCCTCTTCATCAATATCCAACTTGACTTGTTGGACGAGCCTCCTCTGGGTTATTTCTCCTTCTCCCAGGGCTTCCACTTCTTCACACAGATCAAAGGTCATCTCATCCTGATCTCCCATGCTAACTTCATCACCAATGGTATTGTCTTGCCACTCCACTGCATACTCCAATTATGCAATAATATTACTGAGCTGCTTCTCAACCACCTCCTCTGACAATTTTCTTTCTGCCAATTCCTCTGTATATTTCACATATCCTTGGGCTGGCATAAGTCCAACTTCATCCAACTACTCCTGATGCTAGAATTCTTCTCCACTCTGCATGATTGTCTCCCTCTAGCAGTCTTCCTCTATCTCTAGATTTCCTAACCAATCCTCCGGTTGCTTCAACTCTGTCTCCCACTGAGTGAGTATGACATTTAAATTCTCCTCTTGAACATTCCTTTGGATCACAACTATTTGGGCCTCTTGTTCTTTCATCTCTTGGGAATATTTCAGTGTCTTCTCCTTCTCCTCCTCCATGACAGTCTCTGTTGGTTGTCTTTCTTCTCTTGCACCTGCAATTACACATAAAATATTAGTTTTAAATTTTTTTGGCCCAATGGCCTCTTCCTCGGATGCTTATTGCATCACCTCCCCATGCGCAACACATGCACTGGACTCTGCTGGTATTTTTGGCAAGAATATGTTGATTTCCCGAATGATTATAATGCACCTATGATATTTCTTTTTGAGAGTTGAAGTATTCAACTTCTCATCATCTTCATTCACATGGTTTGCAACCCTAGATGAATCTTCATTCTCATGAGGCTTCTATCCTACCTCTTCCTCCTTCTCTTCTATCAACACTCTTTACTGATCTATTTCCTTCATTATCATCAATCCTCGCTGATATGAACTCTGCTCTGAGTTCCTGAGACTCTTAGACATTCTCATCTCTTATTTTCCCATATGACAACTTGAATTTTCCTTTCTACCCTCTTGGAAGTCTTTGAGATATTCAACTGGCCTCTTCTCATTTCCCTCCTGGAAATATGTGAGATCTTCAGCTAATATCTCTTCCTCGTCATCTAGGCTTTCTCCATTTTCTGGTTCACAAACATAAACTATATCCTCCTCTATGTTCCTAAGGATTTCCACTTGCCTTAGCCACCTTTTCAATATTTTATTTCACTTCGTGGAGATCAACTGCTAGATAGGCCACTTTAACTTCCTCTTCATAGGCCACTCATACCTCCAACGCCCTTGCTCTTCTTGCTGCATTCTCTGCATCAACCTGTCGAGATCCTCTTGGGTCTCCTTGAGATTCTTTTCCATATCCTCTTTGTTCATTTGTTTGTGGTATCCTCTTGGACGTTGTCTATGGATTTTAGTAGCCATTTCCTCCTTTCCCTACCCTCCTAGAAAGTCTGTTGCCTACTACACACTTGCAAACAAACTTCACACATAGTATCAATACTCTGCCTTCTCCTCCTTTGCCTGCTGTATACACACAAAATATGCTCTGATACCACTTGATGGTATTATAAAAAATATTTTCTGAGCTCTGATACCAATTGATGCAAACCCCCACCCCACCTAGGGGGTCGTGCGACCTCCTGGTCTAGGATTGTTCTTCTGAGGATATGAATCAACTCTTGGATCCCTACTGGATTCCCTCCAATGTGCATAGGCCCTTTAAAATCTCCTTAGGTGCAGGTCTGTATAGAACACAAACCTGCAAACACTTTTTACCTAAGCCCCTTTTTCCTTTTTATCCAATTTTGCGCACTAGGCCCTTAACTTTGACCAAAATATCATGTGACCGAGGGCTAGGAAAAAACAATTAGATGAAAGGCACTTATCTGGAGCTCTGCTAATTCAGGATTTGAGATATTTAACCATAGAACATGCTAATTCCCACAAATGTCGAATTGGCGAACTCCCAGACTGACGCTCTGACGCTTCGTTACTCCAACGCTCCTGTGCTTCGGGCTTCAAAGTTTCTACCCATAAAACACTTTAAATACCCCGAAATCCTAATGGGAAAACTATCAAACAATCCTGGGATCGACGGTCCATTCTCTCTGCCGAGATCTATGGTCAATAGGATCTCCAAGACTCCGGGCTTTGGGAGTTCCTGCGACTCCAATGCACAATATATCCAAATTTACGAACACCGAAGCAACGATCTACGACTCACTCTCCTCCAACAACCAATGACTTGGATCCACTTCAGAACTCCGAGATTCAATAATTTTCATGCCAGCACACCTTTTATCCACGATCCTTCGAATTTCTGAACTTCCGAATACTCAATAATCCGCTGGCACGTGTACTTGACGACCAATGGTTAGGATTCACTTCAGAGTTTGGGACTTCAGGATATTTTCCTCCTAGAAACACAAGGACTCATTTCTCCTAGAGAAACGAATCTCCAAACTACCATAAGATCTATGAATCACGCTCTCCTTTGCGAAAATCCAATGACTAGGATCTGATCTTCTCCATGACGCTACTCCTCCTTCCTGGGCTTGATCCGATGACCTAGATCTATGCTTGGCCAATCCAATGACTGGAAATATCTCGATGATATACGACATAGGTTCACTCCGAGTCTTCGTGACTTCAAGTATTTTTCCTCACTTGCAAAAAAGATAGAAAATTGTCAGAGCAATGAAGTCTGAAGGACTTAAGGGTTTAACGTCTGTGCTCCTTCTCCTGATCCAACGACTACGAGGGATTCAGACCTCTCCTGAATATATTTCATCCACTCTTCTTTGAACAAAGATATTTCTTCTCTTTGGGGACTTCTCGATGTCCCTCCTTGAGCTGTGTCCATTCAAAGGAATCAGACCTCTGGTGCGCACTTTGCACTTTCTCTCCTCTAAGCTTGGGACTTATAAAAGTCACCTGCGATTGACTTGAACTCGGGCACATGCCTTTCTCTTCCCTCATGAACTTGGAACTCATGATAAGTTCTCCTGCGCACGCCTTGCGCTTCTCCCACAGTCTATAACTCAGAATTTCTTTTGGCACACACTTGCGCTATATCTCCTGAGCCTTGAATTATTAAACTACAAAGGGGCTCGACCCTTTTCTCCTTCAGATAACTTCTTTTTCCCTCCTGACACTCTGTGCTCTTTCTCCTTAGCTTGCAAACAATTCCAGAGATTTCTTTCAGATCCGTCTTGACACTCTTTTCTCTTCCTCCTGAGCTTTTCCAACAATTAAACATAATGCCGGCTTTATGCACTCCTTGCACTTACCTCCCGAGTCTTGGAATCCAAAGAATCACATGCACACTCCTTACGCTTTCCCTGTGCACACTTGCACTGGCCTTCCCTTGAGATTTTACACTGCTCTGAGTGTAGGCACACTCCTTGTGCTTTCCCTGTGCACACTTGCACTGAACTTCCCTTGAGATTTTACACTTCTCTGAGTGTATGCACACTCCTTGCGCTCGCTCTGTGCACTCCTTGAACTATCCCTTATGAAATTATGACCTGTTCTGGTGTGCCCACCTGGCACACTCTTCCTTAACTCAAAACCGTGTTCTTGCACACTCCTTGCACTGGCTTCTCATAGTTCTCCAACAACTCTAGTGTGCACTCCTTGCACTAGCCTTGAGAGCCCAGAACACTCATAAACTCACACATATAGGAAAGTCTATATTATTCTTTCACTATAATAGAGTCTCAGTTCTTTCACTCCTCTCCTTTCTTCTCTTTCTCTTCTCATGACATTCTCTATTTTCTCTAAATATTCATTTAATTCCCACCATCTCAATACATTGGGATTTTTACAAAAGAGGGGCTTCTCGAGCCTTCCTCACCTACCTACATTTAATTAGATTTAATCTACATCTACTCCGAATCAGATATATATCCATATACCCGTGAGCCATTAAAGGCGACTTACACTTAGCCTGTACAAACATAATGTCTCTCCTCTCCTCGAGCCTTTAGAAAATTTATTACATTAAATGATAAATTTAAAACAAAACGAGAAGGCTGGCACTTCTCTCTCTCAGGAACTTCTCCCTCCTAGTGTGTTGTTGTGTTGGATGCTGACGTGTTGCTGATGTTCTTGCATCATAGAAGGTTTCTTGTTTGTGTGATTATTATCAAACAAATTTGTATACAGTGCATGAAGGTCTTCATATTGTGAAGATGATGGGATTTATTCAATGAGAGGTTCATCACAGACCATAATATGAACATGATTTTCGAAAGGGGAATCGTTACATGGTTCACACTTCGGGGCTACGGGGTCTAGGATTACTGAAAAATATTTCGTTGCATCTGTGTCAGAGTGTTGGTTGGATATTACGTCCCCTATATCATTTGTGGTCAGATATGAATTTTTTTAATATGAGATGGTTGATCATTCAGATTGCATTTTTCAGATATTGAGACGAGATATGAAAACAAATTGAAAATTTCTTTGCCTAAGGGTTCATCCATTTTAGGAAATCTACAGTAAATCTGGATGAATCTTCAAAATAAATCATTCTCAGATTCATTTCTTAGCCTACGGATTTATACAAGTTCATCAATGAGTTTATCATAAAAATAATTTTCATGAGAAACAGTATACATTTCCATGAATTGTTTCCAGCTATGAATTGATTTCGGTGGCAATGTACTAAACCAAGCTTTAATTATCCCTTCAAATGTGAGCATGAACAATCAACATGTTTCATTGTCTTTTACAATCTTAATATTTCATCGAGCGATGTCGAATCATTTGAGATGTGTGAATGTAGAGACATGCCCTTCACCATCAAGTTTTGGGTTTGACAAGAGATTGAATGTCTTGAGTGAAATGGTCTCGGTGGGTCTTGGAAGACTTAAAGGGTCATCCCATACATAGGTATGGAGAGGATCCATGGGATGGTTAAGAGTTAAATGAAATGACTCCACGTGGGAAGGCTTGTCATCCTACCCTCTTTCTATTGCCAATTATGTTGACGGGTCCAAATTCGTCGAACAACAGTAAAGGGTCTCCTCGGTAAGAAGTCCCAATCAGTCTTCTCACCATTTGGAATATGGAATCCATCCAGATTATGGCCCAACAACAATTTCTATTTGGTTTTACCAGTTGTGTCCCGGTCCACCGATGAGGGTGAATGATGGATGGTTGTGCAATGAGAGGTGTAGCTGAAAACTACCTAAATGCAGGTCTAATCTAATCCTAATCTAACCTATCCTAGCTAGGAGTGAATTTGTTGGTTGTGGAGCCTAATTATCTTCCTTATTCAGAGGTTTGTTTCAACTATGCTTGGACCCCATTCCCTAATGGGGGGGGGTGACAAAAGTTTTTGTAGCCCCCTTGGTTGGGGATTCGGGGGTAGCACCCCCGAAGGGAAATATTGGAAAACATTTCCTTGTAAAATATTGTAATTTCATAGTCAATTTGGACTGTTCATTATAAGGTCGCAGATTTGATGGTAGAAGTTGTTTTTAGGTTTTTTTTTTCCCTAGAAGGAAACCCTCTTTTATGATGGAATTGTATTGCAGATGTGTATGTGTGCAATTATTTTATTCCAAGAGAGGACACTGTGAGAGAAATAAAAGGAAGTTACTGCAGGTGTGTTGTAGGTTTTATCCCTTCATTTTGCTGGATAATAAAAATGAAGGATCTAGAAACTTCTCTGGTGGACGTATCCCACACTGGGTGAACCACGCATATCTGTGTCTCTATTGTATTGTGTATATTCTATGTTTTATTTCCACATTTGTTTTATTTTATTGCTTTGTGATCCTATTTTTCTAACAACTGCTATTAGAGAGAAAGGTAACTCGTAGGAAAAGAGGGTTCCTGGTTTGAGTCAGAGAAATGGAGGAAGATGGAAAGTTTAGGGTCGAGGAATTTAACAGCCAAAACAATTAGTTATGGAATTTGTAGATGGAATATTATCTATATCAGAAGGATCTATTCCTACCATTGGGCAGAATAACAAGGAAGACAATGACCATGAAGGATGAATAATGGGAGGTTCTTGACAGAGAGGCACTAGGAACGATACAACTGAGCCTGACAATGTTGGTGGCCTTTAATATTTCAAAAGAAAAGAAAACAAAAGATATGATGGACACATTGGATAAATTGTATGAAAAACCCTCGGCGTCCAATAAGGTATTTCTAATGAAGTGATTATTTAATAGGAATATGTCATAAGGTGGGTCTATTGCAGATCATTTAAATGAATTTAATACAATTACTAATCAACTAAGTTTTGTAAAAGTGGAATTTGATGATGAGGTCAGGGATATTCTAATCCTGTGCTCATTGTCGGAAAGAGGGAATGTCTTTTTCATCGCTGCAGGTAACTCTGTATCTGGTTTAAACACTCTAAAATTTGATGATGTTGTTGGTGTTATCCTTAGCGAGGAAATGTGATGGAAAATCACAGGTGAGACATCAGGTAATGCGTTAAACATGGAGAATAGGGAAAGACAAAAGGATAGAGGAAAGGGCTCAGGGAACCGCAATATTTTAGGAAGGTCAGATTCAAATTCATACTGGGAAAGATAGAGTGTTGGAATTGTGGGAAGAAAAGAAATTTGAAGAAAGACTGCATAGCTCCAAATAAACAAAGAGATGGACAAAAGGAAAAAAATCAGGAAGCAAATGCAACAGGTGATGTGTTACAAGATGCTTTTATTATTTCTGTAGATAATATTTCTGAGTCTTGGGTAGTAGATTCAGGGGCTTCATTTCATGCCACACCCCATAAGAAACATTTTCTAGATTATATTCAAGGTGATTTTGGACAAGTTCATTTGGGTGATGATGCACCATGCAAAATTGTTGGAATGAGAAATGTATAAATAAAGAAAAATAATGGAAACCGATTGTTGTTGAAAGCGGTAAGACATTTTCCAGATCTAAGGAAAAATCTAATTTCAATAGGGCAGTTGGAAAGTGAAGGTTGTATATATATATTTATAGTTAAGACGTGGAAGGTCACCAAATGATCACTGGTGATAGCAAAAGGAGAGAAGGTAGGTACATTGTATTTATGTACTGGTAATACTAACTCTTCTATCTCTTTAGCTTATACAGGAGTGGATACAACTCTTTGACATCATAGGATTGGACACATGAGTGATAAGGGGATGTAGATACTTCACAAAAGGAATTTGTTTCCAGATCTTAAACAAATTGATTTGGATTTCTGTGAGCACTGTGTTTATGGAAAACATAAGAGAGTCAGATTTCTCAGAGTTGGAAAAGAAAAGAAGAGTGAAAGGTTATATATTGTGCATAAAAATGTATGGAGACTAGATTATTATCAAATATTGGTGGCTCTCGTTATTATGTTACTTTTATCGATGATGCAACTAGAAAAACTTGGGTTTATTGCATTCAACTAAAATTTGATGTTTTTGATACTTTTAAAGAAATTGAAAGCTTTGGTTGAGAATGAGACAGGAAAAATATTGAAGTGTCTCTGATCAGACAATGGAGGTGAATATTGCAGAAAAGATTTTGATGATTACTGTTCATACCATGGGATTCATAGAGATAAGACATTTCCAGGAAAACCACAAGAAAATGGTGTGTAAGAAAGGATGAACATGACAATCATGGAGAATGCAAGGAGTATTAGATTACATGTTGGGTTGCCTTTACATTTCTGGGTAGATGTTGTAGATATTGTTGTTTACTTAATAAACAAAGGAAATTCAAGCTCTTTGGATGGTGGAATTCCATAGGAGGCATGGATAGGTAAAAAGGTAAACTATTTTTTTTTGAAGACTTTCGGCTGTGAAGCATTTGTCCATATTGATAAAGAAAATAGAACAAAGCTTGAGGCAAAACCCAAGAAGTGTACCTTTATTGGATACAGTGTTAATGATTTTGTTTATCGCTTATGGGATTATGAAAATAAAAAAATCATTAGGAGTAGAGATGTCATATTCAATGAGAAGGTCATGTAAAAAGATTAGTTGCAGGGAAATAAACATGAAAAGAAAAACCATAATACACAGTGCTTGATGAGATCACTGGAAAATAAATTCCAAAGGTACTAGAAAATAAAAATGTACAAAGACAGGAGAAACATGTACCTCAAACTTCTGCAAGTGTTTTTAGAAGATATAACAGGTTGAGTAGACCCCCTGAATGATACTCTCCTTCATTGTATTATTTATTGTTGAGTGATTCTGGTTAACCATAATGTTATGAAGATGCAATGCAGGTAGACACTAAAAAGATGTGGGAGCAATACATAAAAGAGTAAATGGATTCCTTGGTAAATAACCAGACTTGGGACTTGGTTCAATTTCCTGTAGGAAAAAGAGCATTGCAGAATAAATAAGTTTATAGGTTGAAGGAAGAAGATGGAGGAAAAAAGAGGCACAAGGCTAGACTTGTTGTAAATGGGTTTGCACAAAAGAAAGGTATAGATTTTGATGAATTATTTTCTCCTGTTGTTAAGATAACTTCAATTAAGACTATTTTAAGTCTTGTCGCAGTAGAAGATTTGCATCTTGAACAATTAGATGTAAGATAAACTTTTCTCCATGGGGATTTGGAGGAAGAGATTTATATGCAGTAGCCACAAGGGTATGAGGTCAAAGGGAAGTGGAATTTGGTATGCAGGTTGAAGAAAATATTGTATGGCCTAAAGAAAGATCCAAGGTAGTGGTATTTGAATTTTGACAGGTTTATGACAAAACAAGGTTATAATAGATGTCATTCTAATCACTGTGTTTATTTTAAAAGGATAGAAAATGGAAGCTATATTATCTTGCTATTGTATGTAGATGACATGCTTGTCGCAGTGTCTAATATGCAGTATATAAATGTGCTCAAGAATAAATTAGATAATTCATTTGAGATGAAGGATTTGGATTCTGCAAATAAAATCCTTGGTATGAGAATAACAAGAGACATGAAAAATCGCAAATTGACATTGTCTCATGGTGAGTACATAGATAAGGTGTTGGAGAGGTTTAGAATGGAAAATGAAAAATCAATTAATACACCTTTGGCCAGCCATTTCAAATTACTAAGGAAACGTGTCCCAAGACATAGGAGGAGATATAATACATGTCCAGAGCCCCTTATTCATCAACAATTGGCAGCTTAATGTCTGTGATGGTTTGCACAAGACCAGATATTGCACATGCAGTGGGAGTTGTGAGAAGGTATATGAATAATCTAGGTAAAGAACATTGAGAGGCAATAAAGTGGATTCTCAGGTATTTGAGAGGTACTTTTACTCATGCATTATATTTTGGAGGTTCACACACTGTTCTACAGGGATATGTTGATTCAGATATGGCAAGTGATAAATATAGCAGGAGGAGCACCGCATGGTATGTTTTTTTACTGTAGGTGGAACAATAGTAAGTAGGATTTCAAAAATAAAAAAAATTGTTGCACTTTCAACAACAGAAGCAAAGTATGTTGCTACTATAGAGGCTAGTAAAGAAATGATTTGGTTATAGAGGTTTATAGAGGAATTGGGAAAGAAGCATGAGAATAGCAGGTTGTACTATGACAGTGAGAGTTCCATTCATATTGCAAAGAACTCAACCTTCGATTCAAATAATAAACATATACAAATAAGGTTCCATTTCATATGATCCATCTTAGAAGATGGACATTTGAAGTTGGAAAAGATACATATTAGCTAGAATCCTACAGACATGTTAACAAAGGGAGTAACCAGGGAGAAACTGATTTCCTGCTCAGTTTCATTTGGTCTTCAAGCATGAAGCTGAAGATGGTAAATTTTCCAGGTCTAATGTGGAGTATATTACAACAGGTACACCAACAATGGAGTTGTTGTGATCAGTATCCAAGTGGGAGATTGTTGGATCTGGAGTTTGATTATCTTCCTGATTTAGAGGTTTGTTTCGGTCATGCTTAGACTGATACAAACTATCAAGAATAATCATTTCAATGAAAATAAATGGGGCATATAATAATTTAAGTATCATTTGTAAACTTCCTTGAGTTCAATTCATGGTTCCTCCACTTGCGGTCGAGTTATGGTGTTCTTCCAAGATGTCAATAAGTTATCATATCTTAATCCAATAATACGTATACAACAACTTAGAAATTTCTCAAATAATATAACTAGGAAGTTGTATATATCTAAGATAACTTTCCAACAATATAAAGAATGTGCAAAATAGACACTCGAGACAAACGTTACCACTGTTTTACGAAAACAATTCTTCTTCTCCTGAGAGGAGTTTGAACTAAATCCTCAGACCTTGATGGTAACTAATACGAAATGGAATAAGTGCATAATTCATTAGGAATTTATCAAATCATGTAACCATAAATTTATATATCTATGAAATACCTTTCCAACAGTATAAAGAAGTCGCAAAACAAACACCTGAGTCAAAAGTTATGGTTGATTTACAAGAGATAGTTCTCATGACAACTCGTCCGACATGCTCGAAGACTTTCTTAACAATTTCGATGAATTTTTCATAGGATTTAAAGGAAACTCCTCCTAGTAGCTCAGATGAAAGAGTTGAAGGGAACTCCTCTGAGCAGCTCAGAAGAGTTGAATGAAACTTCTTAGAAATGGAATAAGTGTACCATGCATTAGGAATTTCTCAAATCCCATAACTAGAAAGTTGTAGAGATCAAAAATAAATTTCCAACAGTATAAAGAAGTCACAAAATGGACACCCGAGTCAAAAGTTATGGTTAATTTATGAGAGACAATTATTTTTTGCTTGGAGGAGTTGATGACAACTCCTTCAACCTGCTCGAAGACTTTCTTAACAACTTGTTGACGGGCGAAAATGAACGCTCGTCAACTGGAGGAGTGGATCTGGTCTGAGGTTGTCTAAATAACCCAAGCCGTTTGGGATGATCCACCATGATGGGTTTAGCAGCTCCGTTGGCCGGTCTAAGTCCTAAGAAAACGAAAGAAAAACTAAACTAAAGGAACCAATCTAAATGGAAAAAGCAACTTCAACAAACTATATACAAATCTGAAATATATATATACAACTTACTTACTATTATTATACAATAATAATTCTATAAAATTAAAAGTTCAGTTATTAACAGAATTAGATCTCAAGTATATATTTACAGTACTTACAGAATACAAATTTTGATCTAAATTTGCAAAAATCAATGGTAAAATATCTTATGACAACGAAATTATTATTTTTGGCTTTTTATAATTTTTGTGAGAAAGGAACAGAATGAAAACTATCTAAGCTAAGCAATAATAATCCTAACTATAAAACTGAACTATGTATCTATCTAAACTAATGAGAATTCTCTAATTTATTAACTATTAAATTGCAAATAACGAACTAACCTGAAGTTACGCTTCCTATTCGTCCTGTGCACACTAGTTGATTTAACTGTTTGGTGGGAGGAAACCCGCACCAGATTCTCCACAAACTTCTCATAAACAAGAAGCATCAGTGCTCTTTGAATATAAATAACAGAACAAATAAGACATAAAACGACAACAATATTATAATTTACAAATCATCACAATTAGATAAATCCCTGTGTGAAGGTTTCTACAGAACAATTCATTTAATGAAGAAGATAAACCTTTACTCATCAAATTTAAACAAAGTAATTGCTGTAATAAAATTGAGATGCATCAGATATGGGCAGAATTTAAATCACAACGCATTAACCTATAACAAGTCTTGATATCTAAAGTAGTCAATGACTTAATCACAAATTAAAATGCACAAAACTTGAACGAAAGTATGATAAATTGAATGCTAAAGCTGTTACAAAAGATCTACTTCCATTCAAGTCTCTATCATCATAAATCCATAGTCGTTCTTCTCCCAACAGTGATGGGTTCATTACAAAAAATAAATGAGTATATAAAGGCCACAAAGTAAAACATCCCTGTGGGAATTATCAAAAAACTGTTTACAAAAAATCTGGGAACAATCTCCCAAGTCTCTATTTCTGCCTATGAATAACAACTTAAAACAAAACTATATCACAAAAATCATGTTCTAAACTGCCACAGCATGTCCAATTTGCCATTGAAATTCGTAGGTACCTGTAGGTGGACAAGAATAAATAAGTTTAGATAATTTTTTATTGGTAAAATTGACAAAAATCTAAATTTTAAGACTAGCTACCGAATCTCACGATTCTGTAGCTAGTCATATTTGCAAACATAATCATTTTAAATCAATCCAAATGATAACAGAAATATATTCGACCTATAAACACACCCCTAATTACTATTTCGATGCACAACACATATTTCACGCTAGAAGTAACCAAATCTTTTATGCAAATTCAGGACAAACAAAATCGTGTTTAATTAACCGAATGATAACAAGGATATATGCAATCTGTGAAACAACTTATATTACCAATTCGAAACAGACAATTTTTTTTTTACAATTAAAAACCAACGAAATCAATTTTACGAATCAATTTCAATCGACACAGACTATAATTGATCAAACAAATCTTTTACTCAACACAAACGCCATAGTTTATGTCAATTCAGAACTTAGCAAAATCGTTGTTGAATCAAAACAAAACTAACATAATCGTTTTTTAATTCAAAACTAACAGAACTATATTGAACCAAACTTTGATACGAATCCAATGCATATACAAACAACTATGCTAATTAAAGGCATGCAACATTGTTTCTGAATCAAACTAAACATAAATGAATCGAACTAACTCAGGGTCAACACAATCATTATACTAATTCAAGAGCAATCAACATAATTCAAAATGAAATCAAAATAGCAGGATCGTTTTTTGAATCTATTCAAACAAATAGAACTAAATGGGAGCGAACACAATCGGCTAGCCTAATAATTCAAAATCAATGTTTAAATAATCATACCTGAGGTGATTCGATCAGGATAACCTTGAGTTGACAAAGGTCGTAGCTACCTCAACATTTCTGAAGACAATTGAACCCGTAGTCTTTTGCTTCTTCTCGTTGGCTTGTAGCCTGTCGTTCTCCTTTGACAACACAGTAACTCGTTCCTCTAATGATTTAATCTTAGATTGCAACAAGGGAACATTGGTGTAATAACGTTCAAGCCAGGAATTTCATTGAGTACATGGTGGTTGATTGGGCCTTGGCATTACAGGTGAGGGTTCTTTCGAGTTACCAGGGGTTCCACTGTGAAGCTTAATTCCCAAGAAGTTAGGATCGTCCTTGAGGCACGGAGGTAGGTTGGAAACAAAGTCATAGGATTCCACAGAACAGAGGCCATGAGAGTAAGGTTAATCCTCGGCTAAGAAGCATTCAATCTCAGAGTCTGAATCCTCGCTCAAGACAATACACTTCTGGTCAGTGCTCGTTTTGGGCTTGTTCCGAGCACATCTAGATATCCATCGTGCTTTTTTCTTTCCCTTACTGTTGACACTAGTATCACCTTTGCCTTTATTCCTTACATGCCTCTTGACGGTCTTAGTATTGTCTTTAGCACATGGGTCGGCCATGGTATCAGGTAGGTCAATGTTGAGGCAATTCGAGGGTTTGACATGGGGTAGAAGGGTAGAAGGTGGCACGGCAAGCCCAACCAAGGTTTCAGTGACCACAACATTGTCTACTTGAACACACTCGGGAGTGTCAAAGACATTCCTTGATAGGAAGGCTTGCCAACAGTCACCACTGAGCTTCAAATGGTGATCGATAATGATTTTGATCAAGCAGTGATGGAAAAGGCTGCTATCAACCTTCTCACGCTTAAATTGTTTGGACATTTTGTAAAGACTGCGTAGGAGGTAGTGAGGCATGTTCAGAGGGTAGTCTATAAAATTCATAAGCAACCTGAGATGATAAAGGAACACTAACCCATAA
>SNQJ01S0142862.1:0-23451 GCA_010110895.2 Picea sitchensis
GAAACATCATCAGGAACAGGAGACTTCACAAAGAGATCTTCTATACCAACTGGAATGCTTTGAAGTTGACCACGAATACTCTGCCCATCCTCCCCGCTGGCTTCAATATGTGCATCAATATGTGCAGGCACTGGCTCTCTAGGCTCTAATTCAATCATCACGGACTCTTGGAAGGCTTCTTTCTCTTCATCCGCAAGACTACTTTGTGTCTCTCTCTCAGTATTACCGAGAGAGTGCTGCCTCTTTGCTTTCGCATCTGTCTCCTTAACAGGTTGTCCATCTTGTACTTGCACCAAAATCAAATTTTCATCCTGGGAAGTATTTGATAAATTCTGATCATTTTTTCTTGGAGGCTCACTCATAAGAAAAGGTATGTGAACTGATGGGATTCGTCCATATTGGTCAGAAGCAGAAAACGTGATAATAATAGCATAAAGTGCAGGCCATGAATCCTCACTATTTGACTCTGGAGTCTTAAAAGAATCATCTTCCTCAGCTGGATACCTTGCTTTGGAGTTAAAACTAAGTTTGCAATGTACCTTAATCTTCAAGCCTGGCCCGTGACGAAAATCTGGGACTGCAGAAAAATGCCTTCTCAAAATGCCCAAAATCCAGGAGATTTTTGAATCCATAACACGCAAAGGTTCTGGCCCTTTCAAAATTTCATCATCATGAAAGGCTTGTATGTCAATGCCTTCTTTGGGCTCTGCAGTGGCCATTAAAGGCTCTTCCAAATTTATGTTTTCTTGATTTAAGATCTCAATTTTTGCATTTATACCTGAATTGATCATAACCAGAGACCATGACTGTTTAACAAGAAGAGGAGTGACCCTGGAAAGATGAATATAAGTGGATAACTTTTCTTTCTTTACATTGGGCGGTGCTCGGGGAGATGGTGTGCGGAAAAAAGAGGAGAGTTGCGGGGCAGAAGAATCATCCGGCAGCTGTTCTCCAATGTTTAATATATGCCTGAGTTTGTTGCCAGGAATAGAAATCAGCATTCGTAGATAGATCCTGCATAAAGTAAGTAGAATGTAAGTTACTGCTCCCAAAAGTACTCCTAGAGATAATTACAAAGGCACATTGGTATATACTATATACATCCTAAGCAAATCGAAAAGATAAAGATTCAAGACCATGTGCATCTCTGTGATAGCAACGTGTTCGACTTTATATATGATCACCCTCAAATAAACATTGAACCAAAGTTTATTGGTTGAGTCAATTCTGTGCATTTTAAAAATGTTCCCTACCTTGCACTATCACGTATCTCCAAGTCTGGAAAGAAACGAGAGAGAAAAGCCAGAAGACGAGACAAGACAAGGAAAACCCTCGAACTATGGTGATGCATGAGCACAGTCCTACAAATGCCTAGCACTTTACTTCCTTGAGACCATGACCTTAAACGAGTCTCTGGGTCATAATTCTTTACAAGAATCACAATATACAAGGTCAGCAATTCCAGCAATCCCCTAGGAGGAATACAACTGCTCTGGGCAATTCTATCAAAAATTGGAAAATATGCTGACAAGCGGCGATCTGGAACCAGCTTTGATAGCAAATGTCCATTGAATATTTGGAGAAGACACTCTCCTAAGCCCCTATGTGAATCACAATGTATGAATCGATCTATAAGAGAGAGGATCCTAGGAACCAACTTCCTGAACTCCAATGCTGTATCCACTAATATACTCTGCACACATTCCAAAAATAAAATCAGTTTCACTACTTGAAATCCATACATGTTCAACTTATTTGGATAACAACTGGCTTTGTTTAATATGCATATCGACTACGATGAGAAAGAGAAAAAAAAAAAGTCTTTTAGTCAAAGTATGTATCAGTAATCATCCAAGGGATTAACCAAAGATATAGAAACTCGCCTGCAATGTCTCAAAGAGGCCAGACTGTGTGAATACATGAATGGACGCTTCATCAGTAACAGGATGTGGAGTTGACATTGTCAAGAATCTATGCAGCATGCGGAAAGCCAACCTTGTCTCTGTGCTCCAAGGAGGTAACCATCTAAAAGCTGAAACACAAACTATTCCATCATTGAAAAGTTTTCCTGCAGTTACTTCTCTCATTTCTGTTGCATCAGGACCATCACTTTTCAAAACTGACCATTGCTCTGTTGCGATAACTGTATCAGGCCCAATGGCAGAATGATGGCGGGTGTCTCTCAGTGATGGATCAAAATCAACTGCGCAATATGCAAGAGCATCTAGTTTTATGGCCTTCAACGAAAGCGGATCAAAAACTGATGGGTATAAGCCAGAGGTCATAGAGACAAGCAAAGATTTTCTTTCCTTCTGCAGAGAAAGACTCTCCAAGCCCAGTATCCAGTGAATAGCGAGCAGGCGGACAATAAGAGGTTGAGATACCTCCTTGGATATTAATATCAAGCGTCTGAAAATATTTTTGTCTTCTCCATCAAAAGAATCCAGAAAACGAGCATATATCATCAAAACAATGTGACAAAGAACAGGATCATAAGAATATATCAGACCAGAGAATTGCACCTTCAAAAGTGAAACTTGAAGCTCCAATGCAGCTGCGACATCCACAAGATTTGAGACAAATTCCAACATCCCACATGATGTCAAAATCTGAGGACGCTCGAGGAGAAATGCCACTACTCTGCGAAACTCTTTCAGATTTGTCGGTGACAGTTCCCTGGATGGAATGGATATTATTTCTTCCCCTGCTAAAGAGGCTCCTAGAAAGGGTGGAACATTGAAGGGCACCAATGGTACAGATGTCGATAAAATGGAGGTTGCCAACCCTGCCACCCTTGAGCCAGGTGACGAAGTATACATATGGCAAGCAAGATTGTGAATGACCGTAGTGAGGAGAAGAATGTAGCTCTGCGCAGCATGAGTTCTCTCACTCTGGCACAGCATTAACAGATGCCCTGCATATGCATAGAGTAAGCATGGATAAGCTTTCTCCAATTGCCTCAAACATTCACAGGCGATCGCTCTGGCTTGTCGATCCACTCCATGATTTGGCCTGTTGATCACCCCCAGCAACAGTTCAACCAATGCTTCCAGATGGTGCAACGCTCTGTGAAGACTATCGGCCACAATCATTACCGAAGTGGCTGCCACCATCATTTGTTCTTTCAGAGCATATGTTACTATGGCGCCATCAGCAGGTGCCTGAACAACAGCCTTCAATGCCTCGACCACGCTACCCAGACCCTCATCAGCATCCGCGTCTGCAATAAGAATATCAGCATTCTCCTCAACAAAAGTAATCAGTTGGGCTTTCAAAGGAAAATCCTTCCTGACAACAGTGTAGAGTGCCAATTCTAGGATGGCGAGGCCGGGGTATAAAGCTAACCATTTCCTCTGATATCCAGCTTGAAAATCATCAATCATCAACTCCCAATCCTGCCCTGAAAGCTGTTTCCCCACTTTATCCATTCTATCCAACCCAACAAACCCTAAAACTCCAGAAATTCCCTAACGGGCATCAAATCTCATGGGCACCAGACACCCACCATTATTCAAGCCCTGAATGACCAAATTCAACCCTGGCCCTAATTCATTTTCTGCATAAACAAATTCAACCCCATTTCAGCTTCCGCCTATTGGAATCAATTTTTTAAAATCGAATTAATGAAAACATCGGTCAGTTTCAGAGATCCTTTAACCAGGAGCGAGGGAAGGAGCAATCAAAACAAATCATTTGTGAAATTACTTGTAAACAATACATGCAACTCTGCTTTCTGATATCAATCATGGCATGCATATAAATTTAACTTCAAATTCAATCAAATATCGGGTTGCAATTTGATTTTAATGAAATGTTATACCTAGAGGGGAGAATTGCAGCGTAAAATTTTTGTATGGAAGATACCAACGGAAAACTTATAGCGAAATTCTGCACCGTATATCGTTTCGTTAGTCTGTTGGCAGAAACACGAACGCCCTTCCGGCTATAGAGAAACGACAGTTAATCGGCTTATATTTTTAAATCGTTTTGACCTTTTTATTTATTTTTTATTTTTTAATATAAATTAATTTAAAAAGGGTTTTGGGATGCAAGGCGGTGGTGTCATCCTCACTATCCTAAAGGTTTTTCTGGTTTTCATTTATGATGATTATTTATGTACCTTTTTGGGGGGTTAGATTTTATTAATATTTTGGTGTTAGCAAATATAGCATTTTCAATGCATAATATATTGAGCAGGTTGATTTTTATTTTATAATGAAATAAAATTTGTGATTATTTTTCTATATTTTGTGTAGTTTTTTTGGGTTTTGATAGTTAGAATTATAGGTGAGTTTATAATGTTTGTTGTTGGTTTAAAAAAAATATTTTGTATGTTTTAAGAAATTGACTATAGTTTAATTTTAAAAAATAGAAGTTTTATTGTTTTAAAAACAAAACAAAGAATTAAGCATCAAAATCAAATGTAGAATATAAATTCAAACACTTTATGGAAATAATCTCTAGGTATCGGAATTAAATTAGGACTCATCAAGTTTATTCATAAATTAAGGGACTACGAGATAATTATTAATTGAAAGCCCATCACTTTCCTCAACATGCCATATAAAATTCTAGCCAAAGCCCTTGCCATTGCAGAATAAGTATATCCTCAAGTTTGTTAATCCTGAATAGCTCAAGTTCATCTATGGGAGCTATATTTGTGACAAATTCATTGCAATTGAGGAGGGTATGGAGTGGACTAGATTGATCGGCCTTGTCGCCCTATTTATCAAAATTGAATTTGATGAGGTTTACAATGAGATCAAATGGCCCTTCATCTTGGCAATGCTTTAGGCCTTTTTGGCCCAACCTTTATTAACATTGTTGAAACCCTATTTGCACATTCCTCAATGTATCTTGTTATGGACAAATGTCCTTCCGAAGAGATTGAGCTCTTTAAATCTATCTATCAAGGGTGCCCCTTAACCCCATCTCTTTATGTGCTTGTAACGTTCCCCATCTTAGTTGAGGTCCATTACCTATGGAAAACTCACAAAAATTAAAATTTATTCTATCTAATTAATTTCTTGTAGCTTACGAGCTACAAAGTTCAACCAAATTTAACTAATTATGATACCATGAACTAGATGCATCTACAACATTTTAAAATAGACATAAAATGCAGCTAATAACTCAATTACATCAGCATATAAACCACTCTCATGCACATAGTTCATGCACAACAATTTATCTCATAAATACAACACATAAATAGATTAAACACTTATCTTTGAATTTTAGTTGTGCAACCAGCTACTTGGGACGGAAGTTCCACCCAACCATAGACTTTTTGTTCCAAATCTCAATAGCAAGTCACCCTCGAGTTGAGGCTAGCAATCCACAAAAAATGGTGGTCTCTCACTATCCACTCACAGTTCAGAAATCCCACAACCCACTAGCATCCTCCTACATCTATCCTGATTTTCCACCAGCTCTCTTCTTCTCGACCTTCCCAACCCAAGGAATGTACCCCTTCATTGATCTCAGTCCCTCGAGCGTCTCATTTGTTTATCAAAATCTCTCTAGCACAGGTAACCAGGAATCTCTCTACTAGGAACTCAAAGGAACTCGTTCCTCGAAAAACTACCAAGAAAAACAGCAACAAACACTTGTTGTTTTAGTGCAACTCACACATGTGTTCACTCTTCAGGCCTGACAACCTGACTCTTCAGTTTCATGCTCCAAATATGCTCCATAAATGCTCCAGCATGCTCCAGAATTCGTCCTCCATGGATGCTCCATATCCAAACTCTCTACCTGTTGTTCATGCTCAAAACTGAATGTCTAAAAATTGTTGTAACATCCCATACGAATTTATCTCCTTTGGCTTGCTTTCTTGACTCACACACTTCCCCAAGTTGATTGTACTCATCCCCATGCTCCCAATAACTATTGGATGTGACCTCTCACATTCTCACACCCAGCCTCTTACATGCATTCAATGATTGGCTTTTGGGACACTCAATCAGAAAATAGAGTTTAATACATGATGATAATAAAATTCAAAAATGTAGGTGGAGTTAATAGACATGGGTAATTCCCCCTTTGACCCCTCTCTTAGACATTCTCCTTAACCCTCCCCTCTCTTGTGGATTAATTCAGCCCCCATCTTTGTCCATATCTCGTTAATAGTTGGCATCACATTTTATTCATTAAAACTTAGAAATACATTTCACATACACATCGTTTTGTCATAGCCACACATTATATCTACATTAAGCATTAGTTAAGCTAGGGATTATAGTGGGGACATTACATTCCCCCTCCCCTACAATTGTGCGACGTTCTTGGTGCACACCATGTCGATAGACATATATACAGATTTACATCACAATACTTTAAGAAATAAAATTCTACAATTTCACAACTCCAGTAGTAGTTCCAACCATAACCTCATATTCCTCTCAACCCATTGACCCAAGGAATGCATCATTTGTTTATCAGGGCTAACTCAAGGAATGTGTCGTTCTTTTATCAGGGCCCCTAGCATAGGTTGTCTAGGACTCTGAGATGTGGTTCCATAACTCTAGTTGCTCAAAATGAAGTCTTGCATTATTTTTTCTTCAAAATTGACAAGAATTTATGGGTATTATTTCCGCATGTTTTCTTTGTGCTCCAATGTAGCATCTTCAGGACCGTATCAAGTCCATTGAACCTTTACCATCCCTATGGCCTTGTTCCTGAGCACTTTGACTTTCCAGTCCATGATGCGTATTGGTTCCACCCGGAAATCAATTAAGTGGTTAGGGTCATACACATATTTCTTTAATAATGACACATGAACTACTTTATGCACTCTCATAGATGCAAAAAGTGCTAGCATGTATGTAATTGTCCCTATCTTTTCTAATATTTCAAAAGGTCCACAATATCTTGCTCCCAACTTTGGGCAACTTCCTAATCTTAGCAAACTTCTTTTCACCTTCACTTTTAAAAACACATGCTCGCCCACTTTGAAATCTCTAAACACTCTATTCTTGTCTGCGTAACTCTTTTGTCTGTCCTGGGCAACCTTTAAATTCGGCTTGATCTTTGTCATTTTCTCTTCCATTTCCTTCAACAAATTTGGCCCAATAATTTTTTTGTCTGCTGGATTATCCCAACTCACTAGTGTGTTACACTTCCTGCCATACAATGCTTCAAATGGGCTCATCTTCAATGAGGCTTGATACCCATTATTGTAAGAAAATTCAACTAAATAAATATAATCTTCCCACTTTGATGGACGGTCCATCACATACATTATAAGCATGTCCTCAATTATTATGTTATTCCTCTTTGTTTTCCCATCTGACTCTGGGTGATATGATGTACTAAGATTTAAATTTGTCCCAAATCATTTGAAAAAACATTTCCAAGAATTGGAAGTGAACTTTGGATCGTTGTCTGAAACTATTGTAGTAGGCACCCCATGTAGTCTAGCAACTTCTTTCATGTAGATCTCTACAATATTTGCTGCCTTGTGGGTTGTCTTCACAAGAATAAATGTGTTATCTTAGTCAATTTATCCACCACCACCATGATGGAATCATGTTGCTTCATTGTTCTAGGCAGCTTGATAATAAAATCCTCTATGACAACTTCCTATTTTCATTCTGGAATGGGTAGTGGTTGCAATAACCCAGTTGGATGCCTTTGTTATGTCTTCACCTTTTGGCATTCTAGACATAGGGTTATGTAATTAACCACTTCTTTCTTCATTATTGGCCAAAAGTATTGGCTTCTTACAACTACAATTGTTTTTTGATACCCTGGGTGCTCGACATATGGCACATTGTACATTTCCTTCAACAATGCATTTTTCAGCTCATTGGAATTCGACACATATACTTTGTCTTTGACAAGGGATGATTTTAGGGGCTAAATTTCGCTCATGGGCTAATTTTCCATGGTTTTTCCCAAAAAAGGATTCGCTATTCAAAAAATGATTCGCCAAAATTCTAAAGGATAAAATTATTTTACCTTAAAAATCGCCAAAATTTTATACAAACTATATAAAATCCTTAGAAATTTGAATATTTTTACAAAAATATCGCCAAACATTTTATAGTTTGCATATGAAGGATTAGTAAGATTCGCACGGGTTTCTACATTTTAAAATAAATTTCCATCCTTAAAATCATCCATGGCCGACTCTTTGTACATAAGAATTACATCTTCTTTCAGCTCATAAAAAATAAAGTTCTATTGTAAAGTTACTTTTATTCTCAAGTATTGTTAATCTAAATTTGTTGTTGCAATAATTTTATTTTTCAGATCAGTTTTGTACATACTAATGGTTGCAATATGCATCTCACGAGCTCTCATGTTGAGTGCATCAACCACTTGATTTTTTTTCCTTTGATGTACTTAATCTCAAAGTCATATTCACTAAGGAATTCCAGTCATCTAGTTTGTCTGACATTTAATGTTGGTTGTCCAAACAAATGTTTCAAACCATAGTGGTCTATCCTTAGCTCAAATTTCCTTCCCATGAGGTAATGTCTCCACATTTTTAATGTATGTACAATTGTTGTCAATTCCAAGTCACGTGTAGCATAATTCTTCTCATGTTCTTTTAGTTTTATGGACTCATAGCATACCACATGATCCTTCTATAAACCAAACTTGCTCACCAATCTCCCTGACACCCGACCATCAGTCATCGGTCATTTCTCTTGGAAAACTAAGATTTCCCACAAATATCGTCGAACCCCCATAATTGACGATCAATCATTGGCGAATTTCCTTGACAAACACTTGCTTTCAAAATCCACCGAACCTCGACCATCGATGATCAATCATCCCTTGTCTGGCGTGTCAAATATGCTGACACGGGATGACACGTAGATGATGACATGGCATGACATGTTATCTCGAGGCATCAACTAGGTTGGTGTGGCATGACACATGGATGTTGACGTGGCATGACACGTCACTCTCATCTTTCCTTCATTGACCATCGACAATTTCTCTTGGAAAAAAAATTGAACATCGCACTAAATCTGTCAATCCCCAATCATCGACGATCGTAGATTTCTCTTTGACGCATGAACCCTTTCACCAAAATTTGTCAATCCCCAATCATCGACCAGCAGTGATTGAAGACTTCTTTTGGCCAAACCAAACTCTTTTCCAAACTCCCCGATTCGACCATCAACGAATTCTGTCGATGAACTTCAACACTTAGAAATTTTGACCAAATACCAAGTGAATTTGGGCCATCAATCTCCCACTCAAAATGATATTTTCTATCGATTCCGTTCCAACCTCCCAATGACTGAAAATGAATCCAGATTGTCAATCTATGTCATTTTTCCAACTGTCGAAAATGAATCTCGGTCATTGATCTAATCAACCTTGTCAACCTCTGAAAACCTTATAAATTTTTAAATTTATTAGAATGAATCTGGGTCGTTGATCTCGACATCAAACACGATCTCGATTGTCGATTCATCAACTTTGCCCAAATTCTACAATGGCCATTAAAACGTGAATTTTCAACCTTCCAAGTCAAATTCATCTCTACAACCTACAAATCCATGCCCCATATAATCTCTTTGATTGCTATGAGGCATTTAAAACTCAAAATTTGCCCATGAATTTGGGGATTTCGCTCTCATTTCTCTATTTTTCCCCAAATTTGCATAGACTAAAATACGCAACAACGAATTTTCCCAATTTGCACTCATCCTGGCCCATACAAGCTCGGTGTTTGAACTTAAGCTCCGATACCACTCTATAACATTCCCCATCCCAGTTGAGGTCCATTACATGCGAAAAACTCACAAAAGTTAAAATTTATGCTATCTAATTAGTTTTTTGCAGCTTACTAGCTACTAATTTCAACCATATTTAACTAATTATAATACCATGATCTAGATGCATCTATAACATTCTAAAATAGACATAAAATGGAGCTAATAACTCAATTACAACAACATATAAATAACTCTCATACATAGAGTTCATGCACAACAATTTATCTCATAGATACAATACATAAATAGATTAAACACTTATCTTTGAATTTTAGTTGTGCAACCAACTGCTTGGGACGGAAGTTCCACCCAACCATAGACTTGTTGTTCCAAATATCAACAACAAGTCACCATTGAGCTATGACTAGCAATCCACAAAAAAGGGTGATCTCTTACTGTCCACTCACAACTTAGAAATCCCACAACTCACTAGTATTCTCCTACAACTGTTCTGATTTTCCACCAATGCTCTTCCTCTCGACCTACCCAACCCAAGGAATGCACTCATTCATTGCTCTCAGTCCCTCAGGCATCCCATTCATTTATCAGGATCTCTCTGGCATAGGTAACCATGAATCTCTTTGTTGGGAAGTCAAGGAAACTCGCTACCAGGAAAACTAACAAGAAAAACAACAACAAACACTTGTTGTTATAGTACAACTCACACAATAGTTCACTCTTCAAGCCTGACAACCTAGCTCTTCAGTTTCCTACTCCAAACATGCTCCAACATGCTCCTAAATTCACCCTCAATGGATGCTCCAACTCCAAGCTCTTTTTTCTTCTCTCTACCTATTGTTCATGCTCCAAATTGAATGTATAAAAATTGTTGTAACAACCCATACAAATTTATCTCCTTTGGCTTGCTTTCTTGCCTCACATACTTCCCCAAGTTGTTTGTACTCAACCTCCATGCTCCTAATAACTATGGGATGTGACTTCTCACACCCACCCTATTACATGCATTCAATGATTGGCTTTGGGGACACTCAATCAGAAAATATAGTTTAATACATAATGATAATAAAATTCAGAAATGTGGGTGGAGTTAATTCAGACATGGGTAATTCCCCCTTCGACCCCTCTCTTAGACATTCTCCTAGACCCTCCCCTCTCTTGTAGATTAATTCATCCCCCATCTCTTTCCATATCCCCTTAGCAGCTAGCATCACATTTTATTTATTAAAACTTGGAAATACATTTCGCATATATAGCGCTTAGTCGTAGCCACACATTATATCTACATTAAGCATTAATTAAATTGGGGATTATAGTGGGGATGTTACAGTGTTAGTTATTGAAGCCATTTGTTATCTACTAAGCACTAATGTAGGTAGGTCTCATGGTAATTTGCAAGATCCCTCTCCCAAAACCTAATGTCGGGTAACTGGTTAATGGCCATTTTGTTGATGACTTTTTCTTGAAATTCGTGAAAGACCGGATTTCCCAAAGTCAAAAGATGGACTATTTAAACACCTTCTACATAGGGTCGGGGTCAAACATTCAATGTGTCAAAATCATTGCTACTAATAGAACAAATGTTCTGTGTTGGCCTAGCTAGCCTCCCCAAATTGGTCATGGATTTAGTAGAGTTAGGTGTTCAAATTTTTGGGCATTCCATTTGCCTTCCAAGTTTCCCTTAAAGATCTATATGAAGTGGTTAGCTAACAAGTGGAGAAAATAATAGACAAGTGGATTATTAAGACATTGGCCTTGATGACCAAATTTTAGATTTACACAAAAATCCTAGTTGTGAACCATGTGTACTACTACTCTTGTTGGTTCCCTTCTAAAGCGGTGCACTCATGTCTGGAAAGAGCCCTTATAGATTTTCTATGGGCTAAGCCCAACAAAGGGAAAAGGTTTCATCGAGTCAATTGGAATCTTCACTGCACCCTCAAAAACTTTAGTGGTTAGGCATTATTCAGACCGTGATCCAAGCCCAAGCACATATGTGTATATATTCAGGTCATAGAAGGAAAATAATCCCAGAAGGTTCTCCCGAGTCATCAAATTCAACAAGGGTTTCCACTTGGGAAGGGATTTCTTTCCGAACCCTTCTTCTCACTCCTTATATGAATAATTATGGTTCCTTTATTATTTGAAGCATGTGGAACATCTAGGAGGTTGTAAAGCCCTTCCTTTCTTAAAAGGAGGCTTCTCTTCAGTTCAACCTTTCCTTTAATGACTATTGTCTTAGGTGGTTGCATGCATCTTTTTACAGTGCATTTAAGTAAATAGATTTTGGGAAAATGGTTGTATATATACGACGTGAATTCACAATTTGAATAGGGATTTTGAGTAGACTAGCATAGCAAGGGTATTCACACATGAGACTTTTAATTACATAACACATCTCATTGGCTCAATTTGTGGTCATATTGATAACATAGTTTCTTACATCTTTTTGCAATGCTTTTGGGTCAATAATTGGTAAATATATTATAGGAAAATGGTTGGAAATATCTGTCATAGATTCATGATCTGAATAGGAACTTCTAAGTGGACCAACATATCATGGATAGCTATGTAATGAAAGACCAATAACAAATTCAATGGTTATTATCAAGTTCAATAACATACTCAAATTTAAGTGAAATTGCTCCTTTAATTCAATGGTTATTATCAAGTTCAATAGCTTGCTCAAATTTCAGTGAAAGTGCTCCTTTGTTCCATTGAAGGATTAGGAACTTAGCTTTAAATAAAAGTGATTCGCCTAAATAAATCTAGAGTGGAGTTATAGTGGCTATCTACATAAATTTTTCAAGAAGGGGTGGGGATTCTTGGAACTTCCTAACACCACACATGCATATCCTCTCAGTAACCTATGCAACAAGGGAAATGCTCAAAGGGCATTACAATTTAACCAATTAAAATTTTTGAATAAGATTTGTCGAGATTCAGTGCATGATAATTAACAACAAGGATCTAGAAGGAGAGAAAATCAACTCATCTAGATTTGCTCCAAGTGAAGATGGGTTATTTGTTGAAAATCGTTTATGATACATTGTCACACTTAACAACGAATCATGCTTCTTGAGATCTAAGAGCAACCCAAAGCACACACATGTACACCTTCACATCCTTTCAAAAATGAGGATGTGCGTGTGTGTAAGAGATTATGGAAATTTGCACACATGCAAACCCTCACCTATTACTGTAACATTCCTCAGCTTGATTGAGGTTCATTACTTGCGGAATCCACATAAAAATAAAAAAATTCGACTAATGTATCTTGTAGCTTACCAAGTATTGGAAAACACATGGATTTAACCATTTTTTGATATCATTATTTCAATGCAGCTACAACATGTTAAAGTAACATGAATGCAACTAATAAATTTGTCACATTAGCTTATAATTCATTCTCATATGCAGAGTAAATTGCACATTAGTTAAACTCATAAACTAACTCAGAAAACAAATAAACCACTTATCTTTTTAAAATAGTTGTGCAACCAGCTGCTTGGGATGAATGTTCCATCCAACCATAGACTTATTGTTCTAGATCTCAACAACAAGTCACCCTCGAGTTGGGTCTAGGAATCCACAAAAGAGGGTGTCTCTAACACTATGTCAATATACATGTACAAGTTTACATCACAATACTTAGAAAAATAAAATTATGCAATTTCACAACTCCAACAACAGTTCCAACCATAATATCTTATTCCTCTCAACCCGCTAACCCAAGGAATGTACCCCCTTCACTATTCTCAGAGTCCATGAGTTGTATACATACTTTTATCAAAGACTCCCAACCTGCAGGTTGGCTAGGAAAACTCCGAGATGTGGTTTTGGAACTCCTAGATACCCAAAATGGAGTCTTGCATTCTTATATTATGTTTTCTTCAAAGTCCCGACAAAAAAATGTGAGTACTCCTCATGCATGGTTTTCTCGTGCTCCCATGTAGTGTCTTTAAGATACTCCTCATGCATGGTTTCCTCCTGCTCCCATATAGTGTCTTTAGGATCGTAGTTGGTCCATTGGACCTTTACAAGGTTGATATCTTTGTTCACGAGCACTTCAAATTTCCGGTCCAGGATGTGCGTTGGTTCCACCCGGAAGTCTCCTTCGTGTTCCACCTGGATCACAGTCCAATCAATTATGTGGTTAGGGTCACGCACATATTTATTTAATAAGGACACATGAAATGCATTATGCACTCTCATGGATGTAGACAATGCTAGCATGTATGCAACTAGGATTATCTTTTCTAGGACTTCAAAAGGCCCACAATATATTTCTGCCAACTTTGGGAAACTTATTAGTCTTAGCAAGCTTCATTTTTCCTTCACTTTCAAGAACACATGTTTTCCCACTTTAAATATATGGAAGTCTTGTTCTTGTTTGCATAAATCTTCTGTCTGTCATGGGTAGCTTTTAAATTATGTCTGAACCTTATCATCTAATCTTCCATTTCTTTTAGCTAATCTGGCCCAATAACAACTCTTTCTGTTGGGTTATCCTAGCTGACTAGTGTGTTACACTTCCTGCCATACAAGGCTTATGCTCATTTTTAATGATGATTGGTACCTATTATTGTAAGAAAATTCAATTGAATGAATATAGTCCTCCCACTTCGATGGTTGGTCCATCACATGCATTATGAGCATTGTTGGGTATGTGTTATATTCTTTGCAAGATTGGTCTCATGTATTGTACACTAATATGGGAGTTGGGGAGGAGGGGGGAGGCAGAGACCCCCAAATTTTTTTTTGGGCAGTTTTTGTGTCCATTTTTTGTGGTTTTTCGGCACACCATTTTCGCCAATGGTTTTCTAATTATGGTTAAAAAATTAGGGTTTTTGACTAATCTGGGTCAATGGATAAGGGGTTTGGATGTCGTGGGATCCTATTTGTATATTGTATTGTAAACAATGAAGAATATGATGAATAAAGAAGAATAGAGGTACGACTCTAAACAAGTTATTGGTTTTCCCGGTTTGGGTTTCCATGGTAAAAATCTATGTGTAATGTGTGTGTGTGTGTGCCATTGTATCTTTTCTGGTTTTATTAAGAATCTATTTGTAGTAATTTACTGTACAGGGTTAAAATCTACATTTGGTATCAGAGTTGTTAATGGCTTCAGGGGGACGCCTTTGTGGTTAAGGGTTTGGCTCAGGTCTGTGATAAACCTTGTTATAGTGGGAGATCTACGGTATCGATTCTTCAAGTGAAACAAAATGTCAAGAAGATTGAAAATAGAGATCGAGAAATTTAATGGGTAAAATTTGAGTTATTGAAGATCTGTTGGTGGACAAAGATGAATGGATCACTATGGATCCAAGTACTGCGCCTATAGGATCATGAATAGAAGACTGGGAAAATTTGGATCAAAAGGAGAAGAGCACAATCTGGTTGCGTCTCTCAGATTCAGTGTTACTGAATTTGTGAGGGGAAGCTACAACCAAGGCACTGTGGGATAAGTTAGGGGCTTTGTATGAGTCAAATTCCCTGGTAAATAAATTGTTTCCGCGGAAGAAGTTGTACAACCCGAGGATGAAAGATGGAGACTCGGTGACAGAGCATTTGAACACCTTCATCACTGTGGCAAGTCAACTATTATCTGTTAATATTAAGATTTATGATGAAGATAAGTGTATCAGTTTGTTGTGCTCTTTACCAGACTTGTGTGATAGTCTAGTTGTGGCCATAGATAGTAATACAACTACTTTAATATTTGATGATGTGGTCTCATCCTTGTTGTCGGAGAAGATGAGATGGAATAACATGGAAGGACAAAGCACAAATTCATTATTTGCAAGAGGACGCTCCTAGGAAAGAAATAGATCTAAGTCCTCAAGTGGGATATCTAAATCTAAGGGAAGATGTAAATATCTCTGAAAATTTGTAAAGGTATACTGGAGATATGAAAAAGAAGGGAACTACAAGAAGCAATGTAGTTCCAAAAGTGTTGAGAGAGGGAAGGGATCTGAAGGTGCTCCTTCTAAAGAAGCAAAAACCTTCGCGGAAGGAGGGGATGTGTACTTAGCTTCTTCAAGTACACATACAAATCATGAGGCATGGTTGGTTGAATCAGGTGAATCCTTTCATATGAATCCTTACAAGGAGTGGTTTTCTGAGTATGAAAGGTATGATTGAGGTGATGTTTTCCTAGGTGATGACTCAACAACCAATATCATAGAACAAGGAAAAGTCAAGTTGAATCTCATGGATGGAAGGATTAGGACAATCACTGGTGTTCTGTACATCCCAGGATTGGTTGGAAATTTAATTTATGTAAGAAAAATGGACGATGCAGGGGTAAAAATAGTGTTTGAGAAAGAAACCTGTAGGACGGTTCGAGGATCAATGGTGTTGTTGAAGGGAGTTCAGTTTGGAACTATGTATAAGTTGCAAGGAAGCACTATTAGTGATGGGTGTAATAGTTTCATTGTTCATGAGATTGGAATTGAAGAAGAAAAAACTCCTATAGTCTGTGGAGAAAAGGCTATGTTGTGGCATTAAAGACCGAGGCATATCAGAGAGGAGGGCCTTCGACTACTACATGGTAAATGTATGGTTAAAGGTATGTCTAACTACTCTCTGGATTGATTTATGTGAACATTGTGTATATGGGAAGCATAATCAGATAAGATTCCCCTCTTGTGCAATGAGGGAAAAGGTAATTTTACAGTTGGTGCACAATGATGTGTTTGGACCTATGTCGGTTCCATCACTGGGAAAATCTATGTACTATGTCTCATTTATAGATTAATTCTCGAGGAATACATGGATATATTTCCTTAGGAAGAAATCTGAAGTCTTTGACATGTTTAAAGAGTTTAAGGCTCTTGTGAAAAATCAAACAGAGAAAAGAATTAAGGTGTTGAGGATGGATAATGGTGGAGAGTTCTACGGAAATGAATTTGAAGAATTATGTAAGAAGTGCGGTATAGAAAGGCAGAAGACTAGTCCATATACACCTCAGCAAAATGGAGTTGCAGAAAGGATGAGTATGACTTTGATGGAAAAAGCAAGGTGCATGCTCCATGGTGTCGGGTTAGGACATGAATTATGGGCAGATGCAGTGGGTATTGCATGTTACATGGTTAATTGATCACCCTCATTAGAGTTGGATGACAAGAGTCCACACAAGGTATGTATTGGTAAGAAACCCTCTCTGACACATCTTAGGGTATTTGGCTGCAATGCCTATGTTCACGTTCCAAAGGAAAACAAGAATAAGCTAGATAAAAAGGTTGAAAAGTGTATCTTTATAGGGTATAAAGATGGTCTGAAAGGTTATAAGCTTTGGAACTCAAAAAATAAAAGTGTAGTGTATAGCCGAGATGTGGTATTTAGAGAAATCAAAGATGTTGTCAAGTAGGAAGTCCTACCAAAGGAGGAAGAATCAAAGAAAATAGAGTTTGAATTGAAGGAAAATGAATCAGACTCTACAGAAGAACATGAATAAGAAGAGGAAGATCCTCATACTCCAGTATTGAGAAGATTGGTTCAGAAAATAAGGTAACCGAAAAGGTATACTCCACTCAATTTATGTTCAAATTTTTCTTTGCCTATTACCGATGATGATCCTAGAAATGTTAGGGAGGCAGTGGATTTAGAGGATGGAAAACTCTGGAAAAAAACCATGATTGAAGAAATGACAATCTCAGACAGAAATGAAGCTTGGGATCTAGTGGAGTTTTCGATTGGAAGAAAACCCATTGGCAACGAATGGGTGTTTAAGAAGAAGCTAAATGCAGAAGGCAAAGTGGAGAAATACAAATCTTGATTAGTAGCAAAAGGTTATTCCCAAGTAGAGGGATTTGACTTTGGTGAAATTTTTTCTCACGTTGCCAAGTTAACTTTTATTAGATTTCTTTTATTTATTGTTGCTGCATTTGATTTTGGAGTAGAACAGATGGATGTAAAGACAACGTTCCTACATGGGGATCTAGAAGAAGAAATTTACATGAAGACCCCAAAAGGCTTTGTTGTGAAGGGAAAGAAAGAGCTAGTATGCAGGCTAAAAAAGTCTTTGTATGGGTTAAAGCAATCACCAAGGATGTGGTATAAAAAAATTTATACTTATATGTTGGGACTTAGCTTGACAAGGAGTAAAGCAGATCATTGTGTGTATTTCAAATTAATAGGCGATCATTTCATTTATTTGGTTTTGCATGTGGATGATATGTTGTTGATAGGAAACAACAAGGAGATTATCTAGGATGTGGAAACTCAATTGTCCTCTAAATTTGACATGAAGGATCTTGGTGTCACAAATTTAATTTTGGGCATGGAAATAAAAAGAGATCGGGAAAACATGAAACTCTGGTTAATTAAGAGGAAATATGTCGAGACAATATTGTAGAGGTTTAATATGTAGGAATGTAAACTAGTCGGGGTTCCTATTCTTGTAGGTGTAAATTTGTTTGTGGATCAGTGTCTAAAGACATAGGAAGAGGAAGAGGACATGTCCCACGTTCTGTATGCTAGTGTGGTTGGTAATTTGATGTATGCAATGGTATGTATTAGACCAGACATTGCACATGCAGTGGGATTTTTGAGCAGGTATATGTCAAAACCAGGGAAGGAGCATTGGACAATAGTAAAGAGGATTTTTATGTATTTGTGTGGCAGTACTAGTTATGGATTGTGCTACCAAGGAAGACCAGGATTGGACAAAGTGTTGGACACACATGGGTTTGTTGATGGAGACCGGGCTGGAGATCTGGATCACATAAGATCTACAAGTGGGTATGTGCTTAACCAGTTTGGAGGAGCAATCAGTTGGATGAGCAAAATATAGGTTGTAGTGGCACTCTCAACTATAGAAGCTAAATACATGGCAACCACTCATGCAAGAAAGGAATCAATATGGTTACAGAGATTGTGTTCAGGAATTGGGTTGGTACAACAAGTTGTAAGGACAGATTTTGATAGTCAGAGTATAATCTTCCTATAGAAAAACCCAACTTATCATTCAAAGACAAAGCGTATTCATGTTCAGTATCACTTTGTGAGAGACATGGATGTAGATTTTAACCTTGTACAATATTTTATTGCAAACAGATTTTCAATAAAAGAACATAAAATATACAATAGAAAATACACACATTACACAGAGATTTTTCCCCTGGAAACCCAAACTGGGAAAACCAACATATTCTATATTCATTCATAGTGATACATTGTTTACAATACAATATACATATAGGAGCCAACAACATCCAAAACCCTAACCCAATGACCTGGATTAGTCAACAACCCTAATTCCTTAATCGAAAATAGAAAACCATTGACAAAAACCATGTGCTGAAAAACCGCCCAACAATGGACATGAAAATCGAGGTGACACGAAAAATGAGGCAAAAATGTGACACGTTTCTCGAGGAAACAAAATTCTTGGGGGCATTGCCCTCAAACCCCCCTGCATGCCCGCCGCAACATAGCATACACTAGGGCTAGTCATGCAAAGAATATAACACATACCTAACATTCTCCCACTTGTTTTCTTTGCATATAGGGGGTTACAAGGTTACCTAGTCAACAATCCAGGGTAATAATGCCCATGGATCCTCTAGACCAAGAGAACTTCTCAGTGCTCACAGAATTTGTTAATGAATCTGCAACATTCTTCAAAGTGTCCACCTTCATCAACAACATTTTCTTTTCTTCAACCATGTCTCTTACAAAGTAATATTGAATATCAATATGCTTTGTCTTTGAATGATAAGTTGTGTTCTTCACTAGAAAAATTGCACTCTAACTGTCACAATCTATCCTTAGAGCTCGTTGTACCAACCCAATACCTGAACACAATCTTTATAACCATATTGTTTCCTTACTTGCATGAGTGGTTTCCATGTATTCAACTTCTGTAGTTGAAAGTGCCACTACAACCTGTCTTTTTCTCATCCCACTGATTGCTCCTCCAAACAGGTTAAACACATACCCGCTTGTAGATCTCATATGATCCATATCTCCAGCCCAGTTCACATCCATAAATCCATGTATGTCCAACACTCTTTCCAATCATGGTCTTCCTTGGTAGCACAATCCATAGCTAGCAATGCCACACAAATACTTGAAAACCATTTTTAATGTTGTTCAATGCTCATTCCCTGGTTTTGACCCATACCTGCTCAAAAATCCCACTACATGTGCAATATCTGGTCTAGTACAAACCATTGCATACATCAAACTGCCAACTACACTCGTATATGGAACACAAGACATGTCCTCCTCCTCTTCCTATGTCTTGGGACACTAATCCGCAGATAACTTTACACCAACATGAATAGGGACTGTTGTAGCACAAGTTGTAGGTTGGGAAAAGCTCGACCCAACCATAAGGCAAGTGCTACAACTTGGGAATCCTACACCCAATGTCACCTCGATGTAGGTCCCACACTTCAAGGGTGACTAGGTCACTCTAGGGAGGCGATCCCAGTGACCCTAGGGGGATTGAGATGGAGATGGAGGAAAGTGGAAGTAAAGGCCCTAGAGGTAAATTCTAAGTGGAATGAAAGGTAGGGAGATATGCCTTACAAGTCAAGTAATTGTTTCCCCACAGGTATAGTACTTTTCTGGATGATTGTACCTGCCCGAGACACAAGAAAACACACTTTGCAATGATATATGTTAGTTGGATCAGCAAGTTAAATATTATTTTCCCTAATTTGTAGCAGTAGATATCAGCTTATATTGGCAAACAAACACCTACAATCAACATATAAATATCTAGACTAGTTAGGTAAATCAACACCAAACTTAGCAATGAATACAGGTTGAAAATTGGCACTTAAGGAGCTAGATAAGATGGTTGTTGTAAACATGTGTTTTCTGCAGAAAATTGCAGCCTTATGGCTGTAGCATTGAGTGGCAAGCAGCAGCAAAATCAACCATGAAAAGGTTGCCAAGAACTAGCTCAAAAGATGTGCCCTAGTTAGTAGAGTAAATGAGCAAAATTAGAGAGCTAGTCTAGGGTTAGTTTAGGAGTTATGAGAGTGTTAATAGCTAGGGTTATGCAGCCCTAATGGCTATAGGTTAAATTTTATAATAGAAATTAGAGTATTGGGAGAGAGGGGATGCCCTAGTTGGGGAAAACTCCTCTTGATGAGACAAATCAACTTCAAGCAAGAGAACTTTCAAAAGGTCAAAAATTATGTTTCCCAAGGCAATGGTTTTATATCTCCAATGCAAAAATGAATATGACTAGTGCCTTTACTGTCAAAGGAGCTTAGAGAAGCTACCTCCTTGGGGGTGTAAGCCCTTATACTTCCCAAGGCAAGTTTCTCTAGACTAGGGTTTAGGCTAAGAGGGTGTATACCCTTATTCTTCTCTTAGAAAATCCTTGTCTAAGCAATAAGATGAAGCATAAAGTGATGAAGACTAAGGTGGGGGTGTATATCCTTATACTTCCCACCTAGTTCCTAGCACAATAACCTTGACTTGGAACAAATGATAGCAAGAAAGTAAAAAACATACCAATTCAAGGAAAAATGCCAAGATAATCCACCATAATAGCAATATAATAGCCTTCCAAGGCTACGACATCACTTCTTCCATCAACCATTCATAAGTATAGCCATACACAAGTGCACAAAAGATAAAAGAGCCAAGAGGGCCAAAAATTTCAAACCAAGTCTCTGATAAAAGGGAGAGTTATGATTAAAATGAGATCTTATGATCTTTATTTATACAAAGTGTAGCTAACATAGCTTATCCACAAAATAAGGAGTAAAACACAAGATTAGGGGTCAACAACCCTAATCTTGCCCCCTTAACAAAGTAATATTAAACAATTCACTTAAAATTTCACTTTTTGCACAAATTAAACCCTAATTTAGGAGGACGTCACCCTTTAGGGGACGTTTTGCCACTTTGAGGAAGTCGTTGGTGTTGGAGAAGCATGGATGAGCTTCCAAAGGCCATGTGTCAAGAATCTAGGCACTCATATCAAGGTGAATACCCTTCTCCTCATCAAACGTCCATGTGTCAAAGAGTGGTACCTCACCACCATGCCCTAGCCCCCAATATCATGACGTCAAGCTAAAAAATGGAACGTTTTGCCCCTCCTGGGCAAATCGTTTGGCAAGTAATGGGTGGGCTAGATTGTCCAAATCATCATCAATGCCATCCAAGTCATCTCTATCTCATCTTGTATGTGGGCCCCTGGCATCCAACCCGTGGGCTTGTAGCCCCATGGTATCCCAAGCTAGGATTATTCTCCCAAAACTGTCCACCAGCTAGGTCTTGCAAAGACAAATGAACACACCCTCCAAGTATCTCAAGTCATAACATCATGATAAGTGGATCTAATCAATAAATAATTCATCTAAGCATGTGCATCAAGGATCACTATATCAAACAATTAACAACTCAAAGATACTATGTGACTTGTCAAGCTTAAGTATGGGAGGGTTGACAAGGTGTCCTATTGAGTAGGTCTTGCCCTAGGTCAAGGAGAACTTCCAAGAAATCCCTCTCTAAGCCGTGTAAAGTGGATGAGGTGGCAGGGGTCAAGACTCAATGGGCATAGGGCTCATGAAATACAAGGGGTGATAGAGTCTCATTCATGGGTGCCTTTGTACAGGGTGTGTGGTATCTTCGTCCGATATGCACTTTTTCCAAGCCCATCAATTGCCTTTTATCTTTCTTTCTTTATTTTCTTTCAATATATCATAAGGAAAAATTGAAGGTCACTGCCTTGGCATGGTGACCAGGTGGTGGCAATGTCACCCACAAACACCTAATGGAAATGAGAAGGTTGGCTCGTGATGAGACCCCCTTTCTCTCAGCCAAACTGAGAGCCATTGCCTTGGTTTGGTGACCAGATGATGACAATGTCATACCACTAGATATCGATGGACGTTATAGGTCGGCTCGTGATGAGACCTCCTATCCTTCAACTAACCTTTTAAACATTCTTTATTATATTGTGGGTCCCCTTCATTCAAAGATAAGTATTTTATTTCTTTCTTGGGTGATCCCTCAACAAAGCATCTGGAAGGTTTATACAAGGATTTTATCTTTTACCCAACACCAACCCCTCTGGGCCTTTAGCCCCTTCTTCCCATATAATGAGGGACAAACCCTTCTTAGGTCGATACACCCTAAAATCCCAAGAGATAAGGAGATGGAGGGGAACAATGATGGAAAACGATAAGTATGGTCGGGAACGGTATGATGGCTCATTAAGTGAGTTCTCAGTAGCAAACCCATCCCCAAGGAAAACCACTTACTAGGGCACAATGTCAACCACCAAGGTGAAGCACGGAAAAATGCATAATGTCCAAGCACATATCATGAAATCGAGAGCAATCTAAGATACAACATAATCAAATGGCTTAAATATTGAAATGATGCTCACCATAATACTGACTTGTACCTCATGGAGCAAGGCCCACTGCCTTCTGGAAGCTAGCTGGTGTGGTGGATGCCATCTGCATAACTGTGACCATCTGTGATGGTGAGTGGGTTTTCATCTGTTCAAAAGGGTATTGCTGGTCATGTAGTCTATCGACACTCCATATCTACAACCTGAGGGCCTCGAGACATGATCTTCTTAGTTATCCACAAAATGGGGATAACATGGACCTTGACCGATTTACATTTCTACATATTAAACCTCTGCAATATTGTCTCGACATATTTTCTCTGATTTAACCAGAGTTTCCTCTTTTTTCGATCTCTTTTAATTTCCATGCCCAAAATGAAATTTGAAGCACCGAGATCCTTCATGTCAAATTTAGAGGAC
>SNQJ01S0142863.1:0-24567 GCA_010110895.2 Picea sitchensis
TCGAACACCACAGAATGTTTTGCAAAGCCAAACTTTGGATATGCCACCATATCAAACATTGCCATAAATTTATCTAGCATAAAATGCTAAACCAAACATTCGAATTAATGCTAGCATTAATCCACCATGGACGAATGCATAACAAAATATATGATTCAAAAAAGACTATATATGATCAAATACTTTGGATATGCCAACATATATAACATTGGGAATAGTGAAGTCAACAATAAGACCTCCAATCCCTTGTCCAATCATATCATGACAAATATAGTACTTTTTTTTATATAAAAATCGATGTTTTTAGTTCCTTGGTTCCAACAATAGATAATATGGAAATAGTTGTGGTGAAAGCACAGACTAATATGAAGTCAATGATTTATTGATCACTATAGTCCCTCTACGCTGCTCTACGACAATGACTAATAAAGATAAATATACAAAACAATGTCAAAAAACCAAAAAAACTAAAACATGTGTAAAGAGTTTATATGAAATATCCTATATAAACTAACCATTTAAAAACAACAAATAAGCAATTTATTTTAAAAATATTGAAGAAAATAAATTTTATCATAACTACTATTGAGATAAATTTAATACTACCATAAAAATTAATAGAAAAATCTTTCAAAATCACAACTTAAACTTAAAATCATTAATATTAAAAAAAACATAATAAATATAATTAACAAAATATAAAATATTATGAATATTATCACATTTACTATCAAATCATGTAATAAGAGTGAAACAGGATTATTATACTTTTAGTTCAAACAAATTTATATAATTAGATATAATAAAGGTTAAATATCTTAAATTCCAAAAAAAATAAAAATAAAAAAAAAATAATATTAAAACAAACATAACAAATATAATTAACAAAATATAAAATATTATGAATATTATCATATTTACTATCACAGCATCAAACAAGATTATTATACTTTTAGTTCAAACAAATTTATATAATTAGATACAATAAAGATTAAACATCTTAAAATCCAAAAAAAATATTAAAATTTCAAAATGATAAATTTATCAAATAAAAATACTAATTAACTTAAATGTTAAGAATATTATCACATTTGATTAAAAAGAGATATACAAATTGATTTAGAAAAAATAAAATATGTCCAAATAAATAAATTCTTAAACAACCTAAAATTATACAAACACCAAAAAAAATAAAGGCTAAAAAATAAAATTAGAATCATTATAAACTGTGTCTTTTTTATAATAAAATAAATATTCAAATTACTTCATACAAATTAAATTATAATCATTAAAAAAACAATAACAATAGAAAATAAAAAATTAAATATAATTGTTACTAGCCTAATCACATTTTCCACAATTTACAACCAAATCATGTACTATAACAAGAAATTAAAAAACCACAAAAGATAATAAATAAAATAATTGAAAAAGGAATTTGATAAGAAAAATAATATATATACAAAAAATAATTTCCATTTAAAAAACAATTTACAAGCTATGATAATTCCATTCATTATTTACAAAACTTTTACTGAAAAATCTTTAGAGTGTCGGCCGGACTACTACTCGCACGGAGAGGCTCATGCGTCAAGGAGAAACTGGAAATACCACGTACTACTCCTTGGTTGCCCATGCTGAATCTCCTGATTTAATGGAGAGATATTAATTTCTGTTCGTACTAACGGCTCTAATGCTACCTGCAAACGTTTGCTGAGCAGAGATGGAAACGAGAGGGTGCCTCGGCCCAGACCAATACCTCGGCCTGGTATTCGCAATACCTCCCCATCCCATAGCAGACCTGGTATTCGCAATGCTCTGGGTTCCACATAGTGTTGATAGCTTCCGCACACGTCGTGTACTCGTGTCCACAAAAGACCAAATCGTGCGGCTCTGCAATTGCCAAGTGGCAGATACTCAACGCTAGGATCTTGCAGGAACCGTACCATTTTTGTGGTACGGTAGGTTAATTGGTTCGTTCGATTTGCGACACGTGGCAACTATCCAACGGCCAGATCACGCGGTCGTGACCTTGCCACGTGGTGACTATCCAACAGTCAGATCCGGCGGTTTCAATCTCGCCACGTGGTGTGCATCCAACGGTTAGATCTGGCGGTCTTGATCTCACCACGTGGATTGCACCCAACGGCCAGATCCGACGGCTGTGATCTCGCCACATAGGACGCATCCGACGTCCAGATCTGTCGGCTGTGATCTCGCCATGTGGCAGGAATCGAACGGCTAGATCCGGCTGCTATGATATTGCCACGTGGCACGCATCCGACGGCTAGATCTGGCGGTTGTGATTTCGCCACGTGGCATGCATCAGACGGCCAGATCTGACGGCTGTGATCTCATCAGGTGGCACGCATCGAACGACTATATCCGACGGCTGCGACATCGCCACGTGGCAGGCATCGAACGGATAGATCTGACGACTGGGATCTCACCACGTGGCACGCATCCAACGGAGAGATCTGGCAACTTGATAAAGCCACGTGGCACACATCCGAGGGCCAGATCCGGCTGCTCTGCTTTCGGCACGTGGCATGCATCCGATGGACCGATCGGGCGGCTTCAATCGCACCACGTGGCACACATCCGAGGGCCAGATCGGGCGGCTACGATCTCGCCACGTTTCACGCATCCCACGGCCAAATCCGGCGGTTCCGATCGCGATACGTGTCATGCATCCTACGGCCAGATCCGGCGGCTCTGCTGTCGGCACGTGGCACGCATCCAACGGACAGATCCGGCGGCTCAATCTCGCCACGTGGCTCTCTTTGAATGGCCAAATCTGACGGCTCTGTGATTGCCACGTGGCGTGCATCGAAGGTCCAGATCCGACAGTTCTGATATGGCGCGTGGCACGCATCGAACGGCCAAATCAGGCGGCCCTGATCTCGCGACGTGGCATGCAGCGAAGGGTTAAATCTAGCAGCGCTGATCACAGGTATATTGTTGCAATATACCGGATCGCGGGTCTGGGCCGGCTTGATCCAGGGAGTTTCTCACAGAGATGGACGCATCAACCTTACTTACCCTATTTGCACTGCGAGTTACTTTAGGTTCAAACGATGCTGGTGTTGTAGATAATCAGGATGTCCCTGGTTTAAACTCTGAGCAGGATATGGCATCTGAATATGGTTATTAACATCATCATACTGGTCAATATGGTCCCTGCACAGGGTTGTTTCGAGCCTAGCTTGATTGCTGCATGGATACTTCCTGTCCAACCATCCAGTTGGAAAATTTATTCTCCGCATGGCGTGGGCCTCCTTGGAGACCTCTACCGTTGGTCTGAAATTGATTGTGCCGCGGATTTCCTCGGAGCCACCTACTAGTGCCGTTTTGGAATTGGAATGGGTGACGGGGTTCTGAATTAATCATCTGAAATCTCCTTGTGTCTCGCCAACATGAAATTGATTTCCAGTAGCATTAACGTTTGGCGGCATCATCTGATCAGGGACACCATGATTTCCAAATGATCGATGCATCAAGCTCTGCGGTGGTTTCAAATCTCCAAGATTTAAAGTCTTAGTGGGTTGTGGGGCACTTTTCAGTGTAGAAAATGGGTAATAACCACTTGGTAACTTCGTTCTTGAATGATAATGGTGGGGTTGGAGAAACTGCATATCCTTTAGTATGGTCATTCTACTAAATTTGTCTCATAAGTAGGCTCACAGGTCGGGCGGAATTCCTTTTGCAGTGCAGGTCGACTTACAGGTCAGAATAAATTTATCTTACTGGTCATTTACCATGCCAGGGAATGTTGCTAAATCTTGAAATTAGTTAAGTTGAAGTCACACGAGAAGATTTTCCTGGTAACTCTTTGAGATGTTATGTTTCCCTTACTGGTGGACTTATTTGAGAAAATGAAATATGCATTGTGATCATCGTGATTCCCTTTTACCATTGTTGCAATAACCTATATTTGGGTTTCATTTTGTTTTACGTTTCTATTAGTACATTTTATGTTGCTAGAATGTTTCATTGTTTTAGTTCACTGTTAACATGCTTTATGCTATTTTGGTTCTTGCAAAAATGCACATATGGCTGGGATTTTTCCTTTTTTTAAAAATGGTTATCTTTCATCGTTAAACAATACATACATAATATGCCAATAATCATATATCATTGAGCCACAATGTGATTATATCATAATACAGAGCAACCTTTCCTATATAGGCAACGAGAGCCAACATTGTCCTCCTTGGCCTTGAACTGAAGAGAGCCTACATGTTTTCTAAGCATGTCAATTTTGGCTGAAAAATGGGCTTCTGTCTCTAATCTAAATGGCGCAACCTCTTCCAAATGGAAGGAGGTGGCATCCCCATTAAATGTGGCACAACATTGTCATTTCCATGACTGATGCTTGTAAATCATATGGCATTCCAAGCACTTTTACACTGTTTGGTCAGTACTCTGTGTCCCCAAGATTGAGCCCTTTGCAGTGCAGGAGGGTGACAAAGAGAATGACAATCTCAGTAGCAACCTAATATTAAATACTCTGACATCCTTACAATACCAAAACTCATGTTTTACTGTTTCTATTTAGTGGAAAATTTTGCATATTGACCATTCGTTGGACGTGAGTTGCAGAGCTCATCTTAAATTGATGAGTTGTTACTAAGCACCAACCAACCAAATACCTCGGGTCTTAAAGGAAGAACAAGATTTCTAGCAATCATGGCATGTCTTACACTTGGTTTTTAGCATCATGGCCCTCTTTGACAAAGATTTACAAATTTCCAAAGTAACCAATTTTTGGCTTCTTTGTTGTACAATTCTCCTATGTGCAGAAAGCCTTTTAGGTTATTCTCTTTCCTTAAAGAAACGGAATTCCACCATTTTGGTCCCTATCTAAATGGAAGATCCAAAACTCAAATAGATTGTTGTGTCCTCAGATCCCATTCACTTTTGGGGCAATCAAACTTTAAGTGTAGCTCTTTAGACATTAACTGCCAAGCCTTCCAAATATTTCCAAAGGATATGGTATACTTGATCTAAATTTTTTGAAAGTAACACCACTACCAACTATATCACGGATTCCTAATTTCCACTTTATACCTGCTAGATAAGTAGCATTATGAACGCAATGTTGTACAAGAATATGCTAAGATCCATTACTGTAACTATTGCTCCTTGGTGTCATATATCAATCAAATTGAGTATTCCAACCTCCCTTGGCAAATTGTAAATGTCACATGAGACTTGTTGCTAAAGACTTCTCTTCCTTGTCCACTTCTCTCATAGAAATCATATCCAGAATCTTGTTTGTCAGAGTCAGGGAAAATTTTAAGAGTTAAATTTAAGGGGTTAGAAACAGTGTGTGGGAATTTTTTTTACATTAGAACATTTTTAAATTTTCACCCATAAAATACAGTTAGGATTCAAATAAAATATAGCCTTTTCATTACCTAAAACAAGATCACATATGATATTTCAGCGTTGACTTTTCATTGTTCCAATATGCATTCGCCCCAAAATTTTCAAGATTTTCAAAGGGTTTAGTGCATTTGCCCGAAATTTTTCAAGATTTTCAGAAGGCTTAAGTGCATTCGCCTGGAATTTATCAAGATTTTTAGAGGGTTTGCTACATTCACCCTAAAATTTCAAAGCAAGTTTGATGCATTCACCCTGAAATTTTTTATCAATTTGGTGCTCTTGACTTGGATTTGTGAGTGTTCTATGGCATATCTTTGGCCTTTTGATCTACAAGTCATTTTTAGAAATTTTCACCCTTGTAGATTAAGATGATCTTTGTGGAAAAATAGTGTATCGATCCAAAATGGGATATTCAAGCTGCTTCTCAGATTTCATGGAAGATTTGATGTTAAGAATGTTTTTAACTTTTTTTTGTTTGTTTCTTGAATAATAACTTTGGGAATTTCAAGGGTTTTTTGAATTTGCCATTGTTTTTCATTCTCTTTACTAAATTTTTGTAGATCTTGCAACTAGTTTTTAGTTAGATTTTTAATGGATTTTATTTAAAAGCTGATTTTTATGGATGTGACAACAAAATTTCTCTAAAAGGTGCATTCTTTGATGAGTTGTGGTTAAACTGTATACCGAATTATACATAAGGTTAATCAAAGAAACTCGTGCATTGTCTAAATTATATTAGACTAAAAAATGCTTCCTGTTTATAAATTAGTAAGAATTACATGCCTTGGTATTTTCCTTTCTCTAAGAACCTTAATATTATTGTTGTTGCAAAAAATTTTCAATTTTAGGATAGTATTCATTCTAGAGAATGTTTAATAATCAATGATGATATGAAATAAAATATTCATGGAGACCAAATTTGTAGTCACAAACTAACTATGCAGTTCACTTCTCAAATCCTTGGGGGTTGCTCGAAACCTTAACCCAGAGCAAAAACATTGAAATTTTGTCAAGAACCAGGTAAGCATTGATGCCAAATCTGCCCTCGATTTCTTCATGGTTATAAAAACAACTTGGTTGTGATCATCCCCTTAATTCCTACTGCATTCTTGTCCCCATGAAAATGAAATAATAAAATTAAGTTTTTCATATTATGGTTTGTAGGAAGAGGATTATGCATTATAAATTTTCTGTAATTACTCAGAAATTAGAATCATCAAAAAATGTTTGGTTTTATGAGATTCATAACCACAACGAAAATATTTTTAACATCTTCACCAAAATGTTTCCTGATTTGTATTTTTCAATTTATAGGGCAAATATGTCGCTATTATTTTCACTTCAAAGACAACCACTAAAATTTGTTAAAAGAGGAAATCAATGTTCTTCTTTATCCAGTGAGTGTTTGATTATATGCAAATTTAGCAGTTACATTTACTCAATTGAAATTTAGTAACTGGTGCAGACCCCACAATTGGGTGAAATTTAAGGGGCTAGAAACATTGTGTGGGCTAATTTTTTACATTAGGACATTTTTAAACCTGGGCTATTTGACTCATGGTGCACTATGGGTTTTTGCACTTATATTGTGTGGGCACAATCCACTCCTTGGAAGTGTAATAGATGCCTCATTGATTGAGGCTCCAATTAACCTTGTGGAGGCACCTTCTACCTCTACAATAGGGAATTAGGCATATATATTGACAATAGGAAATTAGGCATATATATTGACAAATGTTGTAGGGAATTTATTGTGATCACATGTTGATCACCTTGAAGACCGAAGCTCTATGTGGTTGATGATCTATTTCCTGGTATCCAAGTACAATTTACATGGGCATTGGATTCAATAAGTGAAAACAAGAGAGACTAACAACTTTCTAAGTGATTCAAATGGGAAACAATATTTTGTTTCATGTTCCATCTTCCAATTTATTTTTTGGAAACCCATCAGGCAGGGATGGGTTCTTGCGACCAAGGAGAGAACTATTTTTGCAATATTTTTGCAAAACCGTTTTCTGAATATAAACATTCCAACAATGCATTGGAGGCCCCTACTGCTCCTCAGTTACTTGCCGGAGACAGTGAGACGATTTGTTATGAAACAAGACGACTAAATTATTCACCTTACGCAGTAAGTGTTTGTAGAAAGGGAGAACTACGTTCAGCGTTAGATTTCTCTGTGTTTCAATTCTTGAGCTGGGATAACCATTAGGAGATTTTAAGTTCAATTAGATTTGATCTTAAATTCCTCAAATACATATGAAAATATAACCAAAATGTATGAGCTTTCCTGATCTCTCACTAGGTATTGTGTCTTCATAATTTTTTAAAGGGTCAAGAACCAATATCCAAGCATCTCTGATTCTAAGACCCTCATCCCCATTTATGTTCTCATTTAATTCTATTTCAAGGGCCTTATGAACCTTTCTTTTTCCATAGTGATCCATTCTCGTGACAATTTTAGCTTTCTCCGTACAAATGAGATGGCTAGTGTACTAAGAGTGCTTTGCCAAGGGTGACCTTTTAACATGATCATATTTATGTTAGTGCAATGTTCTTTTAGTCTGAATTGCAGAGATCTCCCTATCTCACCAATATAATGCTTTCCACATGAGCAGGGATGGTATAAACATCTTTTTGATGTTTTGGATCTGCGGCATCTTTAGCACAATCTAGCATGCCCTTGAGAGTGTTAGGAGGGGTGAAAGTAACTCTTACATTACCTTTCTTTAAATCTTTTGCAATTTTGTCTGTGGTTCCTTTGATATGAGAAATCATAATAATCTTTCCTTCCTCTGGCTCACGAATGATGCAGTGTCCCTTCCCAGCCTTTAAGACAACATTTTTGAACTGTCTTTCTAGCCATTTTTTTTCAAAACCTCAGCCAAGTGTCTTAGTTCTTGCTCTATGTGATCATTATCTGATAGTCTGATAGCTTGAGTCACCAGTGTGTGGATGACACCAAGCTTCTGAACATGGTGGCGATTGGAATCAGCATGAAGATACCTGTCCATATGAGTTTTCTTCCGAATTTCTTGATGGGATAAAGAATCAATGTTTTTCTTAGAGATGAGGATATCTATGATTGAGATGTTGTTTTCTTCTATCTCCCTTGTAAATTTGATGCTTTTAGTTTGACTATTCAAATGATCTTTAAAGTTTAAACCTATGAACCAACGTTTTTCTTCGAGATGAGGATATCTATGAATGAGATGTTGTTTTCTTCTATCTCCCTTGTAAATCTCATGCTTTCAGTTTGACTATTCAAATGATCTTTAAAGTTTAAACCTATGAACCAATGTTTTTCTTCAAGATGAGGATATCTATGAATGAGATGTTGTTTTCTTCTATCTCCCTTGTAAATCTGATGCTTTCAGTTTGTCTATTCAAATGATCTTTAAAATTTAAACCTATACAACTTTCTTTTCCATGTGGCCAGATTATGTAGGTGTCACAAACAAATCTTTTCCATGGTTTGGACTTGAGAGGATAGGTTCAATATAATGTTTTTCAAACCATTTCATGTACAAATCAACCACTACCAGTGACCCCATTGCCACACCTTCAATTTGTTTATAGATATTGTCCCAAAAGCTAAAATACATTAATTTAAAGAAAACTTTAACAAGATTCACAGTTTCCTCATCTGTGATATTCTTGATTATCTTGGTTGCATCATCTACTAGAATTTTGGTAAATAGTGAGACTACATTGAAGCTGACCAGAAGATTTTGTTCATCAACCCTTTGCATTTCTGATTTCTTTGATCATGTGAGTAGAGCCTTTGACATAGGAGTGTGCTTTGCCCAACCAGATTTCCGAATCTCTTTGCCAGGCATTTCACCAATTTGTGTGTGTGAGAGCCCATGGTATTCATGATGGGTCTTAGAGGTGCATTTTCTTTGTGAATTTTAGGTAACTCATAAATTCATGGAACCATACAATTATTGGGAACCAGTTTAGATTTAACTTTTCAATCGAGAGAAGAGTTTTTTATGGCCAATGCTACCTCCTTCATGATTTTATTGGTGGGACAATGCTACCTCCTTCATAATTTAATTGGTTCAACTGAGTTTTTATAGCTTCTGTTGTTCAATAGATGGTCCAATGTCTTGTCCTCATAATTTGATCTGTTTATAATTACTATTGCATTGTCGTTTTCAACTTTAATAACCATGATTTCTTTATCCTCTCTTAGATTTTTCAACACAATGGCTTCATCCATATCAATGTTGTGCTTGGGCAGCTTAACATTTCTGATCAATACAACACATTCTTGTTTTGACTCTTCCACTTTCTCACTTCGTAGTTCAAAGATAGCATTTTTATTGTTATAGACCAAATCCTTTATTGGATTTTTCCATGGACCTGTTGTGAAATTCAAACCATGATTACCAAATCCAAAACTGGCGGTGCATGCATTAGCCCTTCAGAGAAACTCCCTCACCTTGGCATAATTTTAGGGAAATCATAAATTCATGGAACCATACAATTATTGTGGGCTAGTTTAGATTTAACTTCCTCATCGAGAGAAGAGTTTTTTATGGCCAATGCTACCTCCTTCATGATTTTATTGGTGGGGGTTCAATTGAGTTTTTATACCTTTTGTTGTTCAATAGATGGTCCAACGTCTTGTCCTCATAACTTGATCTATTTATAATTATTGTTGCATTGCCCTTTTCAACTTTAATAACCATGATTTCTTTATCCTCTCTCAGATTTTTCAACACAATGGCTTCATCCCTATCAATGTTGTGCTTTGGGAAACTTAGCATTTCTGATCAGTACAACACATTCTTGTTTTGACTCTTCCACTTTCTCACTTGGTAGATCAAAGATAGGATTTTCATTGTTACAGACCAAATCCTTTATTGGATTTTTCCTTGGACCTGTTGTGAAATTCAAACCATGATTACTAAATCCAAAACTGATTACTGAATCCTCCGACAACTGGAGTAAGAGTCTTATCAAGTTTAGCTTCCTTTTGCGGAGAGAATCCTTTTATGACAACCTTATCTTGGTACTCTCTCATACTCCTATTAATTGTAATCAAGGAATCAATCACTAATTCCATAGTTGGTTCTATAACTGTCTCTTCAAGTTAATGGACCTATGCATATTTCTACTTTCTTATCTAACAAGTGTCGAGCTAGTGTTTTTGAAGACAACAATATTTCTTGAATTATTCAACCTTTGCTTAATCATTACGAAGATAGGAACAATCTCAGCATCGCGATCATGCCTGTCTTTTTCTAAACCACTGAACCATACTTTGGTTTGGAGTAGTGAGTCTTGCACCAAGAACTGGGATTAATATGGATACTTTTGGTTGACTTATCCTTTGAGGGTTCAAGGCCTTAGGTTTTGTTGTTATGAGTACACAAGACAAACCCTCTGTTGAGGAGCTGAGATGTGTTTGGGCAAAGCCACAAATGTTATAAAACTTGTGAAATCCATGACATCATTTGAGTATAGATACTACCTCTCCCAAATTTTCCCTGAGTGCCTGGAATATGAGGCCAACTAAGCATGGAATGTGAGCCTAAGGGGTGTGCATAGGAACTTGCTAATGTAACAATTCTTTGAATGCAGGGAACACTATTCTTGTTTTTTGTTTTAAGAATGTAAATTATGATCGCAGCTCAATGCTTAATCTTGATCAGGTTCATGCATTGGTGAAACACTATGACCCAACAATTTTCATCCATCCACACAAGGTTTTGTTTCCTTCACCAGTGAGTTGGTTCTTTTAAAATAGTGCAATAAAATACAAAATAGAAACCCAAACGACTGAACCCATTCCCAACACTGGTTCAAAGCAACCCAAAGGTGGATCAAACGGTGGAAAACACTGCTTGGATTTCCCAGATGATGCCCATGCAAATGAAGATAGAAAGGGAAATCTGGAAAGTGTAGAGGTATATGTGCATGTTAAGCCCATGCTAGGGAGGAACATTCACAAGCATTGCAATGTGATTTTTTTGTCCTTTCTGTTATATTTTCTCAAAGAATGGTAAACAGATTCTGCACTCTAAAAGAATTCCGACAGGAAACTAAACAACGGAAAACTTAAAGCTACTCAAAACTGCACTCTGAGGTATATGTGCATGTTAAGCTCATGCTAAGAGGAAGATTCATAGGCATTGCAATATGAGTTTTTGTCCCTTTTGTTAGATTTTCTCAAAGCATGGTAAACAGATTCTGCACTCTAAAATAATTCCTACATGAAACTAAACAGTGGAAAACTTAAAGCTACTCAAAACTGCTAGATTATATAAACACGTACCGTAGAAAATATATAATGGAAACACAATAAATTGACTATCAAAACCTGTTACTGCTTTTCATTATTTGTGAAAATGAAAACAACGAACTGCTAATTGTTGTACTAAAAACTGAATGAATAAAACCTATACCCATGCCTTCTCTTTTACAGATTAGAAGGTACAATGTATCTGGACACATGCACAATGATGCCTTAACTAGAAATATTAAACCCTAACCCTAAAGAGACTTCCTTGCATGGAAAAATGAGCCTAAGTGAAGTGCGCCTCTCTTGGAGATGAACTGGGCAATGCAAACATGCATCCTCTTAGAGATCTGCATCCTAACTCAGACTAGAATCCACATGCATAAGCGCCTTGCTCAACTAGGAAATTGCGTCCTCTAATTGTGCATGCAAATACTAACTAAAACAAAACCAGAAATAGAACTAAACTGTTAAATATAAAAGGCATCTAAACTGGTACTAAATTGAGGATGACGCATACATGCGTTTGCATGCATGCATCCTCTTATCTCTCTCTCCATAAATGCTCATGTGCCATTATTACCATTGTATGGAATTGTTGAATGAGCATTGTACGGTGTTGTTGTACTGTTGTACAATACTCTGTTGGATGTGGGTTGCCTCATTGATATACAAACCTTCACATATGTCACACATGCCTTCTCTGTATTCCCCAGGTCTCCTCTACTTGTTGATGTCATTAATGGCACTCTACTGTACACTTTCTGAGGCAACAAAAATCCAGCACTCCCTCTCACCGAGGAAAGTGTTCTCCACTAAATACAGGATACTCCCTCTGCATCTGGAATCTCCCTTTTTCTAGGGGTTTGGTCAAATGGTTGACCATCAACAAACCTGAAGAAACATGAATCAGGATCATTGCTTCCTTCTATACTCTGAACTCTCTTCAGAATCTTCAGGGTGAAAATCTTTTGCACAAAGAACTGTTAAGGTTTAAGCTATTATTAGAGTTCCTTGCATTTCACTATATAACAATAGCATAAGATAGAATCGTTGAGAAATACACAATCGCAAGAGACACATTATTTATCCTCGGAAACCCTCATGGGGGAGAAAACCCAGCAAAACTTCCTTATTATAGATAGCCAATACAATTCCAAGAGATAACTCAAACAAATACAGAAAGTCCCCTCCCAAGAATGCACCTCTCTCTCTCTCTTCTCCAACTGCAGCTCCGAAACTTGCTCCTCAATGAACAAGTGAGTGTGTGTCTAAGTGAGGTGTTGGCCTTCTTATTTATACAATTCTGGCACGTGTGGAAGTGTCTCTTCACTGGTAGGGCCGACTTCTTCTTTTGGGTGGTTATAACCACCTTTAATATATTTTGGGGCCTCTTTAATATATTATGGGGCCGACTTCTTATTCTACCTATTACAATTATGTTTTGACCAATCCACAATAGGGGATTGATCTAATGAATAATACCACAATAATAATTATAATACACTTTGCAGTTACATTATTTCAACACTCCCCCTTAACAAGAAAGGTATTCTACAACATCATCAGGTGAGAGAGAGGACAACATCATCAACAACATCAGGTGAGTGAGAGGACAACATCAGGTGAGTGAGAGGACAACATCATCAATATCATCTTGGAACACTGACTGACGTATCTATAAATCATCAAAATTTTTTCTCATTGGCAACATTGTCATTCTGAGTGGAATGAAATCATCATCTCTATCAATATGGATTAGTATAAAACTAATACATCATCATCACAGCACGAGGCTGGTCACATCATCACAGCACGAGGTTGGCACACTACACGAAAGTTGGAATCACAATACTAGAATGGCTTTACGTCCCATCCATTAAGCTAGAAGCACAATACTAGGCTGGCTTTACGTCACAACAATTAAGCTAGAAGCACAATACTCGGCTTGCTTTTCGTCGCAGCAATTAAGCTGGAAGCACAATACTCGGCTTACTTTTCGTCACAACAGTTAAGCTGGAAGCATAATACTCGGCTTGCTTTTCATCACAACAATTAAGCTGGAAGCATGGTACTAGACTGTCTTTACGTCACAACAATTAAGATGGAAGCACAGTGCTAGGCATATCCCAACACAACAACTAGATTGGCTTTACGTCACAACGATTAAGATGGAAGCACAGTACTAGGCATATCTCAACACAACAACTAGACTGGCTTTACGTCACAATGATTAAGATGGAAGCACAATACTAGGCATATCTCAACACAACAACTAGATTGGATTTACGTCACAACGATTAAGCTGGAAGCACAATACTAGGCATATCTCAACACAACAACTAGACTGGCTTTACGTCACAACGATTAAGCTGGAAGCACAGTACTAGATATATCTCAACACAACAACTACTCCCCCTTTCGAGGGAGGTCCTTTCGGACTATACCAAGCTTATCTTGAAAGTGCTCAAACTTTACACGAGATAGAGGCTTGGTCAACGCATCAACAACCTGTTCATTCGTGCTAACATATTGGAGCTTTATGGCTCCTCTCTGCACCATGTCACAGATGTAATGGTATAAGATCTCTATGTGCTTCGACTTGTCATGAAAATCATGATTCTCTATCATTTTTATGCAGCTCTGGTTGTCACATAGGATTGTGGTTGCTTCCATCTCTAGGTTGAATAGACCGGTCAACAACTTTCGAAGCCATATAGCTTCGCAGCTGGCAGAATACGCAACAATGTATTCTGCTTCTGCTGTACTGAGAGCAATGTTGGATTGCTTCCTACTCTTCCATGAGATCATGGTTGATCCCAAATTGAAACAACATCCTGAAGTGCTCTTACTGTCAGAGACACTTCCAGCCCAATCATAATTAGTGTACCCACTCAATGTGAAATCATGATCTCCATCATAATTGAGACCACAATCTAATGTACCTTTAAGGTACCTCATCACATGTTTTGCAGCAATTAGGTGAACATGTTTGGGTTCTACTAGAAACTGACTCAAAGTGTTCACAACAAAACAAATATCTAGTCTTTTGTTCCTCAGGTACATCAACGATCCAATGATCTGTCTATACAGCGTGGCATCAATCAATTCTGACGAAGTGTTGACCAGTAGCTTTAGCGTCATTTCCATGGGTGTATTCATGGACTTGCACTCCAACATGTCGAATCTCTTCAGGATTTTGACTTCATACTTCCCTTGGTTAAGGAAGATCCTCTCTGGACTCTGCCATACCTCAAGACCTAAGAAATAATGCATTAGGCTAAGGTATTTCATCTCAAATTCTGAAGCGAGCTTCTTTTTACATTCAGTGATGAGATTTTCTTCTCCAGTTAAGAATAAGTCATCCATATACAACAACAATATCACTGCCTCGCTTCTTAACAATATCCTTTGCCTCATCATTCCTGTAACCTTGAAGAAGAGGTTAGAATCTTCTTTTACTCTTGGTAAAACCCAAACTCATCAAGAAAACATCTTTGCCATACCAAGCTCTAAGAAGACTTCTTCAATCATCTGAGCCTTCTTCAATTTGGAGACATGAGACACCCTATTTTCAACTTCAAATCCTTGGGAGTTGCTCTATATACTTCTTCTTCGATGACACCATTTGGAAAAGCTGTCTTTCGTCCAATTAGTGTAACTTCCACTTCATCTTATTTGCAAGAGATATGATGATTCGATCGAGAAATGTGTCGGCTCACGAGAAGATGTCTCTTCATGAGTGCGTGCCTTCCGCTTGAAAATCCATGGCGACAAATCTTGCTTTATGCTTCTCGTACTTCCATCAACATGTTTTATTTTGAAGAGCCATTTGGAAAATGCCATATCCTTGCTCTTCGGTCTAGGAACTATTTCCCACATCATTCTTTATTATGGATTATTCTTTGCGTGTCATGGCATCTAGCATTATTTCTTAGAATGATAAGTTCTTAAGCGGTAGGATCCATTTCTAGGAGATCACACATCAAAGCCATATTAACGGAGAATGGATTAGGTCTCTTCGCATGTCACCAAATTGGTTCCTTCGGGAACACCACTTCTCTCCATCTTGAATAAGCTCCCTGAATCCAGCGAGGTTTTCTCTTATGGAGTATCATCATCTGAGGAGGTTCTAGAAATTCTACTATGTCATGATCTTCTGAATTTCCTCATTAGGGAAAGTTACGACTTCCCTCAGCAGTTACCTGCAACTTCGGGAACCTCCCTCAGCGATTTTGCAACTCACGGAATTTCTGAGGTTCCTCTTCATATAACTTTCTTTCAAGATGGCATCTTCTTGATTTCTTGAATATTTGGCATCTTCATCCAAAGGTCACATCCTTCGATCTCTTCTGAGGTAATACTTATTGATGCATACCAAATCTAAATGAAACAGAGTGGGAGTTCAGCGAAAGTGCGCTTCTCGTTCTAATGTTGGTCATCTTTGGAGCCTTACGCTCCTTACAATCAATATCCATAACGGTACTTTGAATCTCAAGAGAACGCTTGTCTTCATCTTCTTTGGTGCATGAGTGGATATGGTCATGTACATAGTCCGCTTCAAGTCTCATATAATATGTTCCCTTCAACAACCTTCAGCGGGTTGAATGGGGTGAATCACGATAACACTAGATAAATCAATAACTTGCGAATAATCATCACGGTAGCTCCTTTAGAGCTATCATTAAATTAACTTGTCTAAAACAACGATCAAAAGTAAGAAATACAACTAGAAATAATGAGATTAACACTCTTATAGTGTTGTGTCGAACATTCCTCCATAGCAACCTAGAACTAACACGAGGTTTCTCCTAGAGAGGTGTTAGTTGTATCGGTAAATGATTACATTAAGTATTTACCTCTATATGCTCATGCTACCAAGTATATTACTTTACAAAGAGTGTTATCTCAACTATAGCGGTTACTTGTAAAGGGTAGTCATCAATTTGTCATTTGTACCTTTGAATCTTATCAACTTGATTAATCAAACACGGAGCCTTGTCCTCAAGAATGAGTGTGCTTTGCTTTTCTTTAAATCTCCTTCACTCAAGATGACCAGTGCTTTCTTCAACTTGTCTTAAATGCGAAGACAATATGCTATCTTGTGAAGGTTGAGTTAGAGAATAAAACTCTATGATCTCAACTTTTAATCCATCTAATACCTTGATTCATATTTTGACCAAAGGTTAGAATGATGGTCATAGCTACAACATGCAATAGCGATCAAAATAATGTCATAACAAGCGATGCATATCATAATAATCAAACACGGGTTGCATCATTCCTCGAATGTGTTGGATCTTGAGATACTTCTGGATCTATGATTGTTTTTTTAGACAAAAGATCATTTCTTTTGCAAATACCCTTTAAATCTTAGCAGTTTAAACATGTTATTTGAGTACATACCTCGGCCGACATTTCTTGGTGGGAGCACAATCACAGTAGCGGCCGGTAGCGATCACCAACTCTTAAGAACTTCAGGGGTATTTTAGCGGTACTGCAAGTGGCCTGGTGTCTGCCAGCGAGTTACGGGCTGCGGTACATTTGCAACTTAGGGTTTTGAAACCCTAATTTTCAACTTCAAATTTTGAAATTCTGATCTAGGGGATAGATAACGTTGGTAGAATAAGGCTGATGCTGATCGGATTTATGAAAATCAACTGCCCCCTCAAACTTGATGGCTGAATTTACGGACTAGTGCTTGGTTTCGTTGCCGATTTTCTACGGTTTTGGTTTTCTAGTACTTTTGAAAACTAGGGTTTCACTATCCAAGAGATCTAGCCACTAAAAAGTTGCGCTGAGGATGCCAACGTGATTCTCGAGGAAGGGTGCACTTTTCTAGATGGTTTTAGGGTCGAAATACCTCACCAACAAAAAACCATAATTTACATGTACGACAACAGTGACGTTTTCACTTTCTCTTGTGAAAGATGCTCTCTCTTAAACATGGCGCTCTAAAACCATGTTAAAGGTTTAAGCTATTATTAGAGTTCTTTGCATTTTCACTAGAAAACAATAGCATAAGATAAGATCACTAAAATGCAATCACAAGAACACATCATTTATATCACCGGGGAAACCCTCATGGGGGAAAGCCAAAAACCATGATATAGATAGCGCCAATACAATGCCAGGAATAGCTTCAGAGCAAATCTGAGGAAGGGTCCTCTCCCAAGAATGTGCTCTCTCTCTCTCTCTCTTCTGCTCCAACTATGACTTGAAACTTGCTCATACTCAATGTTTTAGGTAGTGTGTGTCTAAATTATTCAACCTCCTTATTATACTAGTCATGCGTGTGGAAGTCTCTTCTTGGCGAGGGTCGACTTCTTCTTCTGTGTGGTTATAACCACCTTTAATATGATGCAGGGGCCGGCTTCTGTGCACTATTTTATTATGTTTTGACCAATCATGGTATTTGGTATTTTACAATACCCGATTCTGGGGCCGACTTCTTATTCTGCCTATTACAATTATGTTTTGACCAATCCGCAAAAGGGGATTTGGTCTTTTACAATAGTCGACATGATCAATCCACAATAGGGGATTGATCTAATGAATAATACCATAATAATAATTAGAATACACTTTGCAGTTACATTATTTCAACAAGAACACTACATCAACAATCTGCCAACCTTCTTTGCCCTTCATGCCATCTTCACTTGTTAGCGTCGTTTCATGAATTATTCCAGATTTCCCGCAATAATGAACTCATCTGGATTCTGTATACATGGGCACGACCAATGTATTAGATCTATGATATAACAAATTGAAATCTGCACTAAAATTAAAATGACAACATGCGTACAAACTCATCGAAACTGAAATCCAAAACTGGCGGTGCATGCATTAGCCCATCAGACCAACTCCCTCACCTTGGCATAATCCTCCGACAATTGGGATAAGAGTCTCATCAAGGTTAGATCCCTCTTGCTGAGAGAATCCTTTTCTGACAACCTTATGTTGGAACTCCATCATACTCCTATTAATTATAATCAAGGAATCAATCATTAATTCCATAGTTGGTTCTATAACTGTCTCTTCAAGTTAATGGACCTATGCATGTTTCTACTTTCTTATCTAACACGCATCGAGCTAGTTTTTTGGAAGACAACAATATTTCTTGAATTATTCAACCTGTGCTTAATCATTACAATTTCAGCATCACGACCATGCTTGTCTTTTACTAAGCCACTGAACCATACTTTGGTTTGGAGTAGTGAGTCTTGGATCGGGAACTGGGATTAATATGGATACTTTTGGTTGACTTATCCCTTGAGGATTACAAGGCCTTGGGTTTTGTTGTTATGAGGACAAACCCTCTGTTGAGGAGGTGAGATGTGTTTGGGAAAATGTTATAAAACTTGTGAAATCCATGACATCATTTGGAGTATAGATACTAACTCTCCAAAATTTTCTTAGAGTGACTGGAATATGAGGCCAACTAAGCATGTGAGCCTAAGGGGTGTGCGTAGGAACTTGTTAATGTAACAATTCTTTGAATGTAGGCAACATTATTATTGTTTTTTGTTTGAAAAATGTAAATTATGATCGCAGCGCAAAGCTCAATCTTGATTAGGTTCATGCATTGGTGAAACACTATGGCCCAACAATTTTCATCCATCCACACAAGGTTTTGTTGCCTTCATCAGTTAGTTGGTTCTTTTAAAATAGTGCAATACAATGCAAAATAGAAACCCAAACGACTGAACCCATTCCCAACAATGGTTCAAAGCAACCCAAAGGTGGATCAAATGGTGGAAAGCATTGGTTGGATTTCCTAGATGATGCCCATGCAAATGAACATAGAAAGGGGAATCTGGAAAGTGTAGAGGTATATGTGCATGTTGAGCCCATGCTTAAATGGATCAACGTGAGAGCAATCTGCAAAGCAATGTTTATACTATGAAAGTGGGAAAATCCCCTGCACGAACCATCGATCACACATGGTAAACTCGATAAACGAAAGAAATATAGTCTATTTAAGAAATTCATGTTTTTCCCCACTAATCGAGTGGTCATAACATCAATTTTGGTCAATTTCGTGTTATCAAAGTGCGAAGAATGCATTGTCTACAAAGGATGTGCAAGCAGGCTTGACCAAAGGGTGAGGAATTTCTCACTTTCACAAGCAATTTTCGTGTTTCTTCTATGAAATAGACTAGTTGGATGAACCCATCAGAAGTGCGACATAGCTCGCACACCACGTACCTCTATGAATGACCAATATCTGCATGTGGTAATAACACAACAGTCATACCGTAAAAAAGTCAGGTGTTGGCGCAAATTATTAGGTGAACATCGTTGTACTGATAAGAGAAGTACGGGGATGGAAACATCCTTCGGAAAAATCCTTTTCTTTCGAGTGGGACGAATGAAAATCTCGATATCGATATGTCAAAGAGTTGCACGATAAAAGCACTTCCATCATTACACAAAGAGCACGGGTCATGCAAGGATTAATATCGGGGTAGCACTAGTATGGGTATAGGTGTTTTTTTATGTGTCATACTAGTTCAATCCATTCGACCGCGCCCTCGAGTGTGATCTGCTCCTCATGGACCTAGAGTATAGCCGCTAGGAGGAACATTCATAGACATTACAATGCGATTTTTTTTCCTTTCTATTATATTTTCTCAAAGATTAGTAAACATGTTCTGCACTCTAAAAGAATTCCTACAGGAAACCAAACAACTAAAAACTTAAAGCTACTCAAAACTCCACTATGAGGTATATGTGCATGTTAAGCTCATGATAGGAGGAAGATTCATAGACATTGCAATATGAGTTTTTGTCCCTTTTGTTAGATTTTCTCAAAGCATGGTAAACATATTCTGCACTCTAAAAGAATTCCTACATGAAACTATACAGTGGAAAACTTAAAGCTACTCAAAACTGCTAGATTATATAAACATGTACTGTAGAAAATATATGATGGAAACACAATAAATTGACTGTCAAAACCATTTACTACTATTCATTATTTTAGAAAATGAAAACAATGAAGTTCTAACTGCTGAAGTAAAAACTGAATGAATAAAGCCTATACCCCTGCCTTCTCTTTTATAGATTAGAAGGTACAATGTATCTAGACACATGCACACTGACGCCTTAACTAGAAATATTAAACCCTAACCCTAAAGCGCCTTCCTTGCATGGATGGATAAGCCTAAGTGAAGTGCGCCTCTATGGGAGATGAATTGGGCAATGCAAACATGCATGAGCACCTTGCTTAACTAGGAAACTACGTCCTCTAATTGTGCATGCAAATACTAACTAAAGAAAAACCAGAAATATAACTAAACTGCTAAATATAAAAGGCATCTAAACTGGAACTAAATTGAGGATGGCGCATCATGCGTTTGACATGCATGCATCATCTTAGCTCTCTCTCTCTCTCTCTCTCTCTCTCCATAAATTCTCCTCTGCCCTCATTACCATTGTATGAAATTATTGAATGAGCATTGTACGAAGTTGTTGTATTGCTGCACAATACTCTGCTAGTCTGCTAGATGAGGGTTGCCTCATTGTTGTACAAAACTTCACACATGTCACACATGCCTTCTCTGTATTCCCCAGGTATCCTCTATTTGCTTATGCCATTAATGGCACTCTGTTGTACACTTTCTGAGGCAATAAAAATCCAAGACTCCCTCTTACTGACGAAATTTTTCTCCACTAAATACAAGATACTCCCTCTGCATCTGGAATCTCCCTTTTTCTAGGGGCGTAGTCAAACAATTGACCATAAACGAACTTGAAGAAACATGAATCATGATCATTGCTTCCTTCTATACTCCGAACTCTCTTCATAATATTCAAGGTGAAAACCTTATGTACAAAGAACATTGCATCAACAACCTGCCAACCTTCTTTTCCCTTCATGCCATCTTCACTAGTTAGCGTTGTTTCACAACACATCATGAATTTTTCCAGATTTCCTGCAATGATGAACTCATCTGTATACAGGGCGAAGACCAGTGTATTGGATCTATCATATAATGAATTGAAATCTGCCGTAAAATTAAAAAGGCAACATGTGTATAAACTCATTGATACTAAAATCCAAAACTGGTGGTGCATGCATTAGCCCACCAGAGAAACTCCCTCACCTTGGGAGAATCCTTTCACAGCTAGACTAAGAGTCTCATCAAGGTTAGTTCCCTCTTGTTGAGAGAATCCTTTTCTGACAACCTTATGTTGGTACTCTTTCATACTCCTATTAATTGTAATCAAGGAATCAATCAATAATTCCATAGTTGGTTCTATAACTTTCTCTTCAAGTTAATGGACTTATGCATGTCTCAACTTTGTTATCTAACAAGTGTCGAGCTAGTGTTTTTGAAGACAACAATATTTCTTGAATTATTCAACTTGTGCTTAATCGTTACAAAGCTAGGAACAATCTCAACATCACGACCATGCCTGCCTTTTGCTAAACCACCGAACCATACTTTGGTTTGGAGTAGTGAGTCTTGCACCAGAAACTGAGATTAATATGGATACTTTTGGTTGACTTATCCCTTGAGGGGTTTACAAGGCCTTGGGATTTGTTGTTATGACTTATGAGTACACAAGACAAACCCTTTGTTGAGGAAGTGAGATGTGTTTGGGCAAATGTTATAAAACTTGTGAAATCCATGACATCATTTGGAGTATAGATACTACCTCTCCTGAATTTTCGCCGAGTGCCTGGAATATGAGGCCAACTAAGCCTGGAATGTGAGCCTAAGGGTTATCCGTAGGAATTTGCTAATGTAACAAATCTTTGAATGCATGCAACACTATTCTTGTCTTTCGTTTGAAGAATGTAAATTATGATCACAAGGCAATGTTTAATCTTGATTAGGTTCATGCATTGGTGAAACATTATGGCCCAACAATTTTTATCTATATTCACAAGGTTTTGTTGCCTTTCTTAGTGAGTTGTTTCTTTTAAAATAGTGCAATACAATGCAAAATAGAAACCCAAATGACTGAACCCATTCCTAATTATGGTTCAATGCAACCCAAAGGTGGATCAAATGATGGAAAGCACTGGTTGGATTTCCTAGATGATTCCCATGCAAATGAAGATAGAAAGGGAAATTTGGAAAGTGTAGATGATTCGAATTGGATCCTCACCCAAAATACTTTGTAAATTTGTAATTGTTCTTTTTATTTATTTTGTCTTTTTTGAAAAAGTTGGAAGCGGAAGTGAACCATTGTGATGGTTTTCCTTCCAAAGGCAACTCATTAAAATCGAAGGTTGTACTGAGCAAGGGGAAGGCAAGGAGAACTTGAGAAGTTTGCATAGATGAGAGCTCAAAGAGTGCAATTTTCTCGAAGATCGGTGGATGAAGGAGTTAAAGAGCCCCGTCCATGATGGATGAAGGCATCTCTGAGCCATGGCCATCTGCATTTCATTTTGTGAGTAACAATGTATGAGTTCTTTGGGCATGCATAGCTCACCCATACGTGTGGGTGCAATCTTCTTTGTGAGGTATGGTGGTTTTGGTTTGAGTTTTATTGCTTGAAATTTCTATTCTGATTAGTAGGTCCAAGCTTCATTAGCTCAATCATCTTTGAGCTACGTTTTGTCTTGTTGACTGAAGTTCCACTCACCCACAAATTGTATTCACTCCTCTAGGCATTTTATTTTGTCGCCAGGCGATTTTACTAATGCCTGGGCGAATTTATAACTCTCTGGGCGTTTTTCTTAGTGCTAGGCATCTCAATTGAGAAGCTAGTCGAAGTTAATCATTCTTGTGTCATTTTTCTTTAGCTGGGCATCTTCCTTTTGCCCCCAGGTCGTTTTTTTATGATGTTGTGTGTCTAAACTCGCCCCAAGTCTTTTTTCTTTGATGTTGAATGTCTAAACTCACCCTAGGTCATTTTTTTTATGATGCCAGATGTCTAAATTCGCCCCTAGTCATTTTTATCTCATGTCGAGTGCTTAAAATCGCCCTAGGTTTTTTTCTCCATTTTTGAGCTACTAAATTCATACAAAGAACATGATTTTCACTGTTGGTTGACTTAATTCGCCCCTCAATATTTTTCTCCACTGTTGGATGATTAAATCTGTCCACTTAACATTTCCTTCATTGTTGGTCTTGGACACAATTTGAGAACTTACTTAGTATTGGTCTAGTGACCACAAGCAATGCAAACCAAGCAGTAAACAACCTAAATAACATAGAGCAAAATACAAATTCCACAAATAATCCACATTGATGAAACAAACTGGCCATAGGCTCAACCTTTACAAATTAGATGCTATCAGAGCAGGTCTGTTGGAGACCTTGAAGAAGATGCCATGGGAAAAACTTTGAACAAAGAAAAGTTGGAAGAGTTGAGAGACTTCAAGTAGATCCAAGAAGAAAGTCAGTATTGGAGGTAGAGAACAGATGAGTTGGAGAAAGAGATTGTCGAACGCTAAGACTCCTTCACAACCATGAGGGTAGAATTAGACAAGAGCATATTGCAACCCTTGCAGTTGGGAGAGAAATCTATTGAGATGAATAATTGACAAGAGGATAGGTTCACCGAGGTCATTGCTTACCTATACTAGGACTTAGCAACGAAGGAAGAGGCCTCGAAGAAGCTAGAAACAACTGCCCAAGAGACCAAGCAAGCCCCTTCCATTGCCATTGTCGAAGTTAGTACCATGACAGAGGCAACCATGGTAAACTCACCTTCTAAGCCCCTTTCTCAAGAAACCTTTGGTGACTTTGAGAAGCACACTAGAGGCATTGGTTCCAAGCTCATGAGGAAAATGGGTTATGATGGCCAAGGGCTAGGAAAGGAAGGCCAAAGGATTTTGATTCCAGTTGTAGCTCTATATAGGCCTAAGGATGAAGGCCTAGGATAAAGTGGACAAAAACCAACATAAGTGCAACTCAAACCACTTTCGTCAAGACAAGAGGAACCGAAAAAAAGCCATGTGC
>SNQJ01S0142864.1:5623-24567 GCA_010110895.2 Picea sitchensis
CATTATCCAGGAATTAGACTTAGAAACTAATTGGTACCTTGGAACTTGCATGCCTCAATGGAAAGTTTCCTCACTTTCGACACTTGATTTTCATTATTGACCTCTGATCGGGAGATTTTGTCGAGTGTTTGACTTCAGATCATTGATTCACATTCGTTGGATTGTACTACTGTACCTTGGGAGTCATTGACATTAATGGTGATTTCCCTCACACTTGTTAACGGTATACACTAATTACCAGTAATCAAGTGGTTTATACCATGTTCGACTTCAACACATGTATTCACATGGTTAGATTCATACCATAGAGTGATGGAGATGAAGACCCTGGATCTTTTCTCATAGATTCAGGTTGTGTTGGAGTATATTTAGTGTACTGTTACATAGATACACATTGTATGTCTCATGGCTATGTTCAAATTTGAATCTTTAACACATAGATCCCCAATGTATATTTGGTGGCTATGTTCAGATTTGAGTCATAATGGCATGGATCCACATTGTATGTCTCGTGGCTATGTTCAAATTTGAATCTTTAACACATAGATCCCCAGTGTGTATTTGGTGGCTATGTTCAGATTTGAGTCATCATGGCATGGATCCACAGTGTATGTTTGGTGGCCATGACCTGTCTTACTTGACATGGATCTTTGCATGTCGGCATTTATGATTTGATTCATTTGTATTATGAGTATGGGAATTCCTACCTCAGTGATGATATATTATTGTACTGTATTTCCTTGTTTATTGGCAGGTTTCCGACCGACATGTTCCTTGTTCCCTACACACACATGACAAAGTATTTCAACTATCACTCTGTTCTAACTTCATACTTTGGGGGGCTCTTTGTTACACATTATTTTCGTCATCCCTATGATCGTTAATGATGTAAAACTATCTGTTGCCTTCAGAGGGGTCAATAGCCTAAATTCATGAAGAAAGAAGGGAGAAGAAATTTCCCTGAGAGAAGAATTTATATTTTCCTTTGTAAAAACCCTATTTTGGAGGATTTCCACAGGTTTCTATATACACAGGGTGCGAAAATGCCTGATTTCCACAGGTTTCTCTATAGCAAGGGTGCAGAGTTTCCGTAGGCTGCATTATAGCTAGGGTGCGACGACCTCCTGTACGTGGGAAAAACGAGCATCTTCTTGATACTTCTAGAAGGAGAAGCTTCTATGGTGAGGTGGCCACCGAACAATTTGGATCTTACTCGCTTTCATGATTTAGTGGGATCATACTAACCTCCTTACCTTATCCTCTTCAACTTATAAAAGGAGAGGAACTCTCATGGAGAAAGTTAGTTGGTTTTGGAGCTTGATTTAGTTGAATTTGGCTTGAGATTGTTAGCTTGGTTAGATTGGCTTTGAGATTTTATTTGTCAAGACAGATTGTGAGTATCTATCATATCTATGGTCTCAGAATCCTTGGAGCAAGAAGTGTGTGGGAATCAAGGAATCGTTGGAATGAACCTTACGACATCAAGGAATCCGGTTGTAATCTCTCTTCCTATTATTTAATATAATACAATGGCATGCTTCTTTCCCATAGAATTATCTTTATTTTATTGCACAATTCCTTGATCATATGCATAGGTTGTCATTGAATATACTTCTACTACTTTCACTTTGGTTGGTTTGTGTCTCACCGCAGGATCAATATCACAAGAGCACCGGAGTGAAACAGAAACAACAAAGACATAAGGAAGAGACACTTAAAGGTATGTCTCTCGTCTTTTGTTTGGTAGTAAATTAGATGATTAGAGCCTAGGGAAAGCACCATGTTCTATCTTGTTTTTTTATAGATCTAGGTGGATCTAGTGGGATTGATTCGTGTCTGTACTTAACGATTTGCCCGATAACACTAGCCAGACCTAGACCTTGGAAAATTTGTATGTGGTAGATGCTGTCACCTTGGAAATTTACAAAGAAAGTTTTTGAAGGAATTATTATCACCGTGCTTATGGGTGCACTACAAATCTCACACATACTCTATTTCAGTTCAAGCCTTGTTTCCCATTGAATTCAAACATGTAAATAAATTGAAGTCTGGTTTCTTATAATCATAACATTGATTCGAAAAATAAAAATGTAGGCTCTCTGTGCTATTTATCCACCAAGATTTTGGTTGACTTCTGAAGTTGATATGAGTTGTTGATTATTAAACCCACACGGGGGTTTTCAAGCCATTTTGGTTTCACTGCCAATGATTTGAAGTTGTAACGAATTTTTGATACACCGTCGAAGATTCCTTGTGGTTCCTTTCAATCTTTCATGCTGATTTAATATATTTTAGTTATGATTATTGTCAAGCCAAAATGCTGGTTTATTTGTCTCTTACAGATTGCTTTACCATTTTAAAAGAACATATATGGTTTTGGGAAGAAAGAAAACTTGTCAGTTCTAGAATATTCCTCGAATTTGATATTAAACTGTTTGAAGGTTGTAGTTTGGATGCTGTATGATGAAGTGTTATAAAATGCATATTTGTGGCTCGAATGAGTTTTGGTTAAGGGGATTCTTGCTGTTCGAATCGACCTGGAAAATAAGGGTAAAATAGCTCCAACAAAGTATATTGTTATGAAATATAGAATTAATGAATGCTATTTTATTTAATGGAACAATAATCATCTTACTCCCATCCATTATATCACTTTTTATCTCATTACATGCCCATCATTCTCCCATCAAAATTTAATTCACTTCTTTGTTTTGTTATTATAAATTCATTCAAAGGAGTTGGATGATGATTTGGGTGAAAGTTTCAATATGAAGGTAGTGTTTTATAAAGGAAGGGCTCTCCATTTTGCTTGAACAATATTCATTCGTTCTTTCCCGTCATGATATCATTTTTCATTCATTACAATTCCCCCCATCTTCCCAATAACCCTATAATTCCTTGTTCATTTGAAATTAATTATTAAATTCAATATTTGGTGGATTATATCAATGGATGTATTGCATATGCTTTTGCTTAGAATAATAGAGCCAACATCTCAATTTTATTTAGGTAGAGTATTAGTGAATGGATTGTTAAAATTTTTCATATTCTGATTGAGATTGTGCTTCATGATGGGTTTTTTTTTAGTAGGGGCAACAATGGCAGAGGTGCAAATAGAGGTAGCGGAAACAATTGGAAAAGAGGCCATAGAAGGCCATGATTCTTGATACATTTTGACGTTGATCAGTGAAAGAATCATTATAGATGATAGGAAAATGAACTAAGTCCAAGCTATATGTATGCATGTTCCCAACTTGACATTGTCCTGTTGATAACCACCTTGGATCCACTTGTCCCATCCTTAGAACTTAGGATAAAATAAATATCCATACTTTATACTTTAAGGAATATTAATATAATATTGCTTTGGGTTTAAGCCCCTTTTCCCTACCTAGTGTATTTTAGTCCCCTAATGGAGTTTAGTCCCCCATACTCTTTTACATGGTTAGTATATCGTAGTGATGCATTTTCATTAATATTTGCATGTGATTACATATTGCAATGATGGCTCACTAGCCATTTTTAGCATCTGACTCTCCATCCTAATAAAAACACAGGCACTTTGTCCTCAATACATATGCAATCATATATAACTCAAATCTACACACTTTCAGGTCACTACCGCACACTTACCCAAGTGGGCGCAAAATTATGACTTGTGTGCCCCTATATTGATAATGAATTTCCGTGCACTTACCCAAGTGCATGAAACACCAAAATCAAGTGCCAACGACTCACTATTCTATAAGCATATTTACATTTACGATTGGTTCCAATCGTCCACCAACCTATGTGTTCATTTACATTTATATGTACAATTGGGGTTCGGCCTAGGGGTATTACAAGAATCACAAAGACCATTTTATCTTGTGTAGGTGATGAAGGTTTTAATTACACAGGGAATTCACTCACTATGACATTCATACATTCCATTTCAAGACCCTTAAATATTAACAACATATAACGTTAACACATGCATTCATTGGACACATAATCAACACAACAAAATGATAGGAATCGTTGCAACTTGCATTTTATTCATCCACGCAGTCACATACATGGACTGAGAGACTGATCATTTATTATAAACAAATCCCTACACTCTCATACATTCTCACAATAGTTCATTACAAGGCGCCATGTGCTTTATCTCGGACTTTGCATATACTACAAGACCAAAATAAAAAAAAGACTCTTACAAAACAAAGACAGACTCATGTCTCAATCGAGAGAGATCAAAGAGAACCCACTAAATGAACAACACTCAACCAAAACAATAATAGGAGACTTAGCAACAACAAAAACCTCTTTTGTGTCATTGTTGCTCCCTTTTTGTTTCCTTCTCTGCTCTTGCGCTCTATCACTTCCAGTTATGATTCTCTCGCTCTGTTGACTGCTAGTCCCACACACTTATGCCACCCACATGCAATCCACATATCCTCCTTGGAGTCGTGGAAGCATTAAATAACTTTCCAGTTGATCCCTTAACTGCTCCACGATCTTTCGTGTTTTCTGAATTAATCATCCAGGAAGATTTCCTAAATAATCTCTTCTTGATTCTAGTTTGTATATGGTATCTTCTTGATTTCTGGCATGCATAGTAGAACTCAGACTGGAACAAATTCCTTATGTCATCCATTTCACAACTATTGGTGTGCATGCAAAACTATAGTGCACAAACAACTGTGTTTGTGCGTGCACACAATCTTTATCCCAAAACTCTGGGTGCCAACAAGTTTCCAAGAAGGACTTAAATATATTCTCTACATTCTCATTGACAATATGAACTTTAATTGCTGAAAATGTTTCAACCACATTGAAGAGAATATTTTTGAAGCATTCCCTCAATAGAAAATCATCCCATTTGGGGGTTTCTTTATTATAATAGTCGATGCAGTGTAACTATAGAGAAAAAAAAGGTAAATTAAGAGGAATAACAAAAGCAATATAAACTGTAGAATGTAAAATGGGAAGAATGAGAATATTGAACCTGTAAATATTAGGCCTTTTATTGATAATCTAGAAAGAGATCCATGTTCAAAATCCTATTTAAGGGGGGGAAATTTAGATGAGTATATATCCAATACATTGAATACACTTGAGAAAACAATTATACATAGATTTCTATCTCTATAACTAGCTTCTCAATACCCAAACCTTAATTCACTCGTGGTCCCATAATTAAGTATTACTAACCACCTAGTGGACCTTATTCAATAAAGTTTACCCTTCTTACATTGATTATCCATACCAACTATCTAGTGGGACTTATTCAAAGAATATGGAATTATACATTTATTAATTGAATCCTACATATCCTTAAATAGGGAGGTTAGGCTAGGACCCTAACACACCCTCCCCCTTTAAAAGTAGTTTTATCCTCAATCTAGGAGATTTGGAAGCCACTGCAAAATATTTGTTGGTTCCTAGGTGGAATCTCTAGCTTGTGTATTCTTCTACATTACAAAGACTCCAGGGATAATGCAATAGCAAATACAATGTTCTCTTTTGTCCAAGACTACTTTTAGATACAACCAAATGGAGCCCTCTTTATGAAGTTGTGGAAGTGTTGTCTGAATGTGATAATTCAACCCCACTACTCTCTTCAAACAAGAAATATGAAATAATAGATGGATGTTTGAGTGTACCATGAGAGACAATTTATAGGTAACTTGTATAATGCACTGCATGATTTGATAGGGACCATAGAACTTGGGGGTGAGTTTTTGGTGCTCTTTTCTTCAAGAGATGTCTACTTATAGAGATGGAGATGAAGAAACACCCAATCCCCTTCTTCAAATGAGTGTTCTAAGGGATGTTGATCTACCTATTGCTTCATACTATTTTGCACCAAAACCAAATTATCCTTAAGTGCATGGAAAATAACAACACCGATGTTAACAATGATATCCACTTCCCAAACCTTGGATGCACCTAGTAAGTATAGAGCTATAGATGGAGGTTTTTCTCCATAGTAATATTTAAAAGGTGGAATTTTGGTAGCACTATGATAAGTGGTATTATACCACCATTCTCCAAGGGGTATCCATTGAAACCACTACCCTTGTCAGTCTAATGAAAAACCTCACGAGCAAGTTTCCAAGCACTTACTGACCACCTTTTTTGTTAACAAATTGACCAAAAACAAAACAAGACAATAAATGGAGGAAAATGCCTTAAGCTATTATGATACACATTGTATTCATCTGATGATATGAATTTATAGTACATATATTGACTAGATATAGATCTCACTAAAAACTTATCTATGGTTTACAACTCATATCAATGTGGTATCAGACATTGTGATTGTCTAGGGACTCATAGTCTTGTTGTTATTTTACATATACAACTAGTAGTTACAATTATTCTTATGTTATTACAATTGATTATCACATTAGATACATATATAAGATCACTGGAAGAGAGACAATCACATAAACAAGATAGACACAAAGATTATCCTAGGAAACCCTCTCGGGGAAGAAAACCCAACAAACTTGTTCTAAATAGATTCTTCAACCAAGAACAATACCAAGACAAAAAACATAAGGTCCTTTTTCTATGTCACCCCTCTCTCTAAAACTTGCACACCTTTCTCTTTCTTATACTTGAGTGAGACGAGTAAGTGAATGAGGCGTCTATCCTCTCTTATTTATACACAAGTGACTTGCTCTCTTTAACTGCTAGGGCCGACTTGACAAGTGTCTCTTCATTATACTTTACATTAGACTCAATAGGGGCCGACTTGATAGTTTGACTTTATTTAAAAATAAAGGCCGCAATAGGGCCGACTTCATTAATACAATATAATAATATGCTTTAGGGTTTTTGCATGATCAAGTAAAATATGAAATTATCTTCCGTAGCTACATTTTCTTCAACACTCCCTCTTAGCTAGGAAGGTATTCTTTTGGAACAATTTGCTTCTGCATGTATGCACACATCGGTCTTTGTCTTGTTGAATTGCATTAATCTATCTGTCATAAGAAGTTCTGCACTTTCGCTAGTCTTTCGTACTGAAGTAATATACCAAACTACATTGGGGTTACCAACCTGCGCTAGGGTAGCGTACCAGCTTGTGTTGGGGTTACCAACCTACGTTGGGGTAACATACCAGCCTGTGTTGGGGTTACCAACCTACACTTGGGTAGCGTACCAACCTGGATTAGGGTTATCAACCTGCGTTGGGGTTACCAACCTTTGCTGGGGTAGCGTACCATCCTGGGTTGGGGTTAACAACCTACGCTGGGGTAGCGTACCAACCTACGTTGGGGTAGCATACCAACCTATGTTGGGGTTACCAACCTACACTTGGGTAGCATACTAGCCTGCATTGGGGTTACCAACCTGCGTTGGGGTAGTGTACCAGCCTGTGTTGGGGTTACCAACCTTTGCTGGGGTAGCGTACCATCCTGGGTTGGGGTTAACAACCTACGCTGGGGTTAACAACCTACACTGGGGTAGCATACCAGTCTACGTTGTGGTAGAATACCAACCTGCGTTGGGGTTACCAAACTGTGTTGGGGTAGCGTACCAACCTGCATTGGGGTTACCAACCTGCACTGTGGTAGCGTACCAACTTGCATTGGGGTTACCAACCTGTGCTAGGGTAGCTCATCAACTCCCTCTACTGGGGATCACATCACTTCCCTCCACTAGGGATCGCATCATCTCCCTCTACTAAGGATAACATCATCTCCCTCTATTGGGGATCACATCACTTCCCTCTACTGGGGATCACATCTCACTACTGGAGAAAACAATCACTTCTCAATGTTGGAGAAGTATTTCTAGATCAATCCAAGCTTGTCTATGAAATAATCAAACTTAAATCTAGATTGGATCTTGGTCAACACATCTACTACATGTTTGTCGATGATGATATACTAGATTCTTACTGCTCCCTTATATACCATGTCTCAGACATAGTGGTATTTGATCTCAATGTGTTTTGATTTGTCATGAAGCACATGGTTCTCTGACAACCTCATACAACTCTGGTTGTCGCATGAAATGCAATTTGTATCTAATTCAAGATCAAATAATCCTGCCAACAACTTTATGAGCCACACTGCTTCTTTGCTGGCTGAGCATGTTGCAATATATTTTGCTTCAACTGCACTGAGTGCCACACTGGTTTGTTTCTTGCTGAACCATGCAATCACAATTGATCTTAGACTGAAGAAACATCCAGATGTACTTTTATGATCTGCTACACTACCGGCCAAATCTAAATCGCCATATCCATGTAGGCTTATCTTCTGATATGAGGTATATCTGAGACCATAATCAACTGTACCCTTAAGGTAACTCAATATGTGTTTTTCCGCAATTAGGTGAACATGTCTCGGCTCAACCATATACTAACTCAAGGTGTTCACAACTAAACATATGCATGGTCTTGTGTTTTTCAAATACATAAGTGATCTGATCATCTGTCTATACATGGTGACATCTACTGTTTCTGAGGATGTATCACTGAGCAACTTCATATTTTTCATCATGGGTGTAGGCATGGACTTGCAATCCATCATATAGAATCTCTTCAGAATCTCTACTGTATATTTTCCTTGGCTTAGGAAAATCTCATTTTGTCTTTTCCATACCTCTAGACCTAGGAAGTAGTGCATTAACCCTAGATATTTCATCTCGAATTTTGCATCAAGCTTCCTCTTTCTCTCGACGATGGGCTTCTCTTTTCCTGTCAGAAACAAGTCATTTACGTATAGTAATAGTATTACTAGACTTCCATACTCAACCTTTTAGTACATGTTGATATCTTCTTTACTTTTGGTAAAGAAAAAACTCATCAGGAAGTTATCCATTCTCTTGTACCAAGCCCTGGGGGCTTGTTTCAAACCATACAAGGATTTCTTTAGCCTACATACATGTGACTGTTTGTTATGTGTCTCAAAACCTTATGGCTGCTCCACATACACTTCCTCTTCTATCTCACCATTCAAGAGGGTCATCTTCATGTCCATCTGGTGTATCTTCCATATCTTTACTGCAACTATTGCAAGTACATTCCTAATGGAAGTGTATCTTGCTACATGAGAAAAATTATCCTCATAATCAATGCCTTCTTTCTGGGAGAATCCTCGTGCTATAAACCTTGCTTTGTATTTTTCAATACTTCCATATGCTGCATGTTTTACTTTGTAAATCCATTTTGAGCTCACAAATGATTTTTCTCGTGGTCTTGGAACCACGTTCCAAAAATTATTTTTCAAAATGGATTGGTACTCTTGAATCATGGCATCCTTCCATTCCTTCTTTTTTGAATCCTTTTCATAACATGTAGGTTATGTATCAATGATATCACTAAGGAGTACCACACAACTGGAATATGGTTTTGGTTTCTTTCTTTCTCTGTAGGTTCCTTCTGGAGCACCGCATTTTTATGCATCTTGTATAATCTCATGGGCCCAATTTGACCTCTTCTTTCCTCTAGGTGGATTTGTGGGTCTTTGTGGCTCTTCCATGTCATGATCTATTGGTTGTGGAGCCTGATTATCTTCCTGATTCAAAGGTATTTGTTTTCAGCCATGTTTATACCCCATGAAGACTTTACACCCTAGAAAAATGTACACTCCTCCACGTGGGGGAGTGCGGGCGGGGGGTTATCCCCCCTGCGGGGGTTCGGGGAGAATCCCCCGAAGGAAAAATTGCCTTGTAAATGTATATTGTAATTTCATTGTAAATCTATAACATTCATTATAAGGTCGCAGATTTGACGGTAGAAGTTATGTTAGGGTTTTTTGCCCTAGAAGGAAACCCTCTTTTATGAGGGAAATGTATTGCGGCTATAGATCAATTTTGAATATTGTATTCTGAGAGAGGATATTGTGAGAGAAAGAAGCGGAAGTTACAATGGGTGTGGTGTAGGTTGCATCCCTTCATTTGTTGGATAATAATAAAGGAAGGACCTGGCAATTTCTCTGGTGGACGTAGCCCACACCGGGTGAACCACATATACCTGTGTCTCTATTGTATTGTGTATATTCTGTGTTTTATTTCCGCATTTGTTTTATTTAATTTCTTCGCGATCCTATTTTTATAACAAATGGTATCAGAGAGAAATGTAACTCATAGGAAAAGAGGGTTCCTGGTTCGAGTGGGAGCAATGACAGAAGATGGAAAGTTTAGGGATGCGAAAATTAATGTCCAAAACTACCAGTTATGGAAGATGCATATGGAAGATTATTTATATCAGAAGAATCTATTCCTACAATTGGGTTGAATAACAAAGAATCCAACGACCATGAAGTACGAAGAATGTGAGATTCTTGACAGAAAGGATCTAGGAACGATACGACTGATTCTGACAATGTCCGTGGATTTTAATATTTCAAAAGAAAAGACAACAAAGGATTTGATGGATGCATTGGCTAAAATGTATGAAAAAACCTCGACATCCAATAAGGTATTTCTAATGAAGAGATTATTTAATATGAGGATGTCAGAAGATGGGTTTGTTGCATATCATTTAAATGAATTTAATACGGTTGCTAATAAACTAAGTTCTGTAAAAGTGGACTTTGATGATGAGGTCATGGCTCTTCTAATGTTGTGCTCATTGCCAAAAAGCTGGAACGACTTGGTCATGGATGTAAGTAACTATGTCTCTGGTTCAAACACTTTAAAATTTAATGATGTTGTTGGTGTTATCCTTAGTGAGGAAATGCGATGGAAAATCACAGGTGAGACATTAGGTAATGTGTTAAACATGGAGAACAAGGGAAGACAAAAGGATAGAGAAAAGGCCTTAGGGAACTGTGGGAGTTCTAGGAAGGGAAGATCCAAATCAAGACTCAGAAAGATAGAGTGCTGGAATTGTGGGAAGAAATGACATTTGAAGAAAGACTCCAGAGCTCCAAAAAAGCAAAGAGATGGACAACAATAAAAAAATCAGGAAAAAAATGTAACATGTGATGTGTTACAAGATGATTTGATTCTTTCTATAGATAATATTTCTGATTTTTGGGTAGTAGATTAAAGGGCTTCATTTCATGCCACACCCCATAGGAAACATTTTCTAGATTATGTTCAAGGTGATTTTTGACAGGTTCATTTGGGTGATGATGCACCATGCAAAGTTGTTGGAATGGGAAAGGTAAAAATAAAGAAAATGAATGGAAACCAATGGTTGTTGAAAGAGGTAATACATGTTCCATATCTAAGGAAGATCTAATTTCAACAAGGCAGTTGGCAAGTGAAGGTTGTATATCCATATTTACATATAAGGTGTGGAAGGTCACCAAAGGATCATTGGTGATAGCAAAAGGAGAGAAAGTAGGTACATTGTATTTATGTACTGGTAATACTAACTCTTCTATCTCTTTAGATTCTACAAGAATGGATACAACACTGTGGCATCATAGTATTGGACACATGAGTGATAAGGGGATGCAAATACTTCACAAAATAAATTTGTTTCCAGATATTAAACAAATTGATTTGGATTTTTGTGAGCATTGTGTTTATGGAAAACAAAAGAGAGTAAGATTTCTTAGAGTCAGAAAATAAAAGAAGAGTGAAAGTTTAGAGCTCGTGCATACAAATGTATGGGGACCATCTCAGGTATAATATCTTGGTGGCTATCTCTATTATGCTAATTTTATTGATGATGCAACTAGAAAAACTTGGGTTTATTGCATTCGACAAAAATCTGATGTTTTTGATACTTTTAAGAAATGGAACGATTTGGTTGAGAATGAGACAGGAAAAAGGTTGAAGTGTCTCATATAAGACAATGGAGGTGAATATTGCAGCAAGGAGTTTGATAATTACTGTTCATACCATGGGATTCATAGAGAGAAGACAATTCTAGGAACGCCACAAGAAAATGGTGTGTCAGAAAGGATGAACAAGACAATCATGGAGCGTGCAAAGAGTATGAGATTTCATGTTGGTTTGCCCTTACAGTTCTGGGCATATGCTGTAGATACTTCTGTTTATTTAATAAACATAGGACCTTCAAGCTCTTTGGATGGTGGAACTCTAGAGGAGGCATGGACATGTAACAAGGTAAACTATTATTTTTTGAATACGTTTGGTTGTGAAGAATTTGTCCATATTGATAAAGAAAATAGAACAAAGCTTGAGCGAAAGATACAAAAATAGAAAAACCAGAATACACAATGCTTGATGAGATTACTGAAAAGGAAATTCCAAAGGTACCAGAAAATCAAAATGTACAACAACAGGAGCAACATGTACCTCAAACTTCTGCAAGTATTGTTAGAAGATCTACGAGGTTAAGTAGACCCCCTGAACGATACTCTCCTTCATTGTATTATTTATTGTTGACTGATTTTGGTGAACCAAAATGTTATGAAGAGGCAATGTAGGTAGACACTAAAAAGAAGTGGAAGCAAGGAATGAAAGAGGCAATGGATTCCATGGTAAATAACTAGACTTGGGATTTGATTCAGTTTCCTGCAGAAAAAAGAGCATTACAGAATAAATGGGTTTACAAGTTGAAGGAAGAATATGGAGGCAAAAATTGGTACAAGGCTAGACTTTTTGTAAAGGGGTTTTCACAAAAGAAAGGTATAGATTTTGATAAAATATTTTCTCCTATTGTTAAAATGACTTGACTTAGGACTATTTTAAGTCTTGTGGCAGTAGAAGATTTGCATCTTGAAAAATTATATGTAAAAACAACTTTTCTCCATGGGGATTTGGAGGAAGAGATTTATATGCAACAACCACAAGGGTATGAGGTCAAAGGGAAGGAGAATTTGGTATGCAAGTTGAAGAAGAGATTGTATGGCCTAAAGGAATCCCAAGGCAGTGGTATTTGAAGTTTGACAGGTTTATGATAGAACAAGGTTATAGTAGATGTCATTCTGATCACTGTGTTTATTTTAAAAGGATAGAAAATGGAAGCTATATTATCTTTCTATTGCATGTAGATGAAATGATTGTTGCAGGGTCTAATATGCAGGATATAAATGTGCTCAAGAATAAATTAACTAATTCATTTGCAATGAAGGATTTGGGTGCTGCAAAGAAAATCCTTGGTATGAGAATAACAAGAGACAGGAAAAATCACAAATTGACATTGTCTCAGGGTGAGTACATAGAAAAGGTGTTGGAGAGGTTTAGAATGCAGAATCCAAAACTAGTTAGTACACCTTTGTCCAAACATATCAAATTAACTAAGGAAATGTGTCCCAAGACACAGGAGGAGATAAAATACATGTCCAGGGTCCCTTATTCATCAACAATTGGCAGCTTGATGTATGCGATGGTTTGCACAAGACCAAATATTACACATGCAGTGGGAGTTGTGAGCAGGTATATGAACACTCTAGGTAAAGAGCATTGGGAGGTAGTAAAGTGGATTCTCAGGTATTTGAGAGGTACTTCTACACATGCATTATGTTTTGGAGGTTCAGACACTGTTCTACATGGATATGTTGATTCAGATATGGAAGGTGATAAAGATAGTAGGAGGAGAACCGCAAGGTATGTTTTTACTATAGGTGGAACAACAGTAAGTTGGATTTCGAAACTGCAAAAGTTTGTCACACTTTCAATAATAGTGGAAGAGTATGTTGCTACTATAGAGGCTAGTAAAGAGATGATTTGGTTACAGAGGTTTATGGAGGAATTGGGAAAGAAACATGAGAATAACAGGTTGTATCGTGAATGTGAGAGTGTCATTCATATTGAAAAGAACTCAACCTTCCATTCAAATACTAATCATATACATATCATGTACCATTTCATACGATCCGTCTTGGAATATGGACATTTGAAGTTGGAAAAGATACACACTAGCCAAAATCCTGCAGACATGTTAACAAAGGGAGTAACCAGGGAGAAACTGAGTTCCTGCTCAGTTTCAGTTGGTATTCAAGCATGAATATGAAGATGATAAATTTTCTAGGTCTAAGAAGGATCATATTCCATCATATACAACAATGGTGGAGGTGTTGAGATTAGTCTCCAAGTGGGAGATTGTTGGTTGTGGAGCCTGCTTATCTTCCCGATCTAGAGGTATTTGTTTTCAACCATGTTTATACCCCATGAATAATTTAAACCCTGGAAGAATGTACACTCCTCCACATGGGGGAGTGCAGGGGGGTTACCCCCCTTGTTGGGGTTCAGGGGTGAATCCCCTGAAGGAAACATTTCCTTGTAAATGTATATTGTAATTTCATTGTAAATCTGGACCGTTCATTATAAGGTCACAAATATAACAATATAAGTTATGTTAGGGTTTTTTTCCCTAGAAGGAAACCCTCTTTTATGAAGGAAATGTATTGTGGCTATGGATCAATTGTGAATATTGTATTCTGAGAGAGGAGACTGTGGGATAAAGAAGATGAAGTTACAATGGGTGTGCTGTAGGTTGTATCCCTTCATTTGTTGGATAATTATAAAGGAAGGACCTAGAAATTTCTCTGGTGGACATAGCCCACACTGGGTGAACCACGTATATTTATGTCTCTATTGTATTGTGTATCTTCTGTGTTTTATTTCCACATTTGTTTTATTTAATTGCTTCGCGATCCTGTTTTTCTAACATGATCTTCTATATCATGTTCTTCAGGTATGATATCAATTCTCGAGTCTGGAACTCTTGGATATATCAGTTCTTCATTATGGTATTAATATGTAAGACACATCCTTGAATTGTTGAATGCTTCATCCTCATCTAAAGTGACATCTCTACTAAACTCAACCTATTTGTGACTAGGGATGTAGACTCTGTATGCTTTCGATGTTTCACTGTAACTGAAAATATGCCCTTATTTCTTGAAGGGTCCAATTTGGATCTCTTGTCCTTGGGAACATATACATATACTGGACAACCAAATATTCTCAGGTGGATGACTTCTGGCTTCTTTCCTGTGAACATTTCTTCTGGGGTCTTACTTCTAAGGACACTATTTGGTGTTCTATTGTGAACATACACTGCAGTCCTTGCTTCTTCTTCCCATAAATGTTTTAGTAAGTTTTGATCATGAAGCATGTCCTTTACTACTTCCATTATGGCTCAGTTCTTTCTTTCTGCCACACCATTTTGCTGAGGGTTGTATGGAGTAGAGAGCTCCCTCTTAATCCAAGATTCCCCATAGAATTCCTTGAATTCATTTGATGTGAATTCTCCACCATTGTTTGATCTCAAGACCTTAATATTCTTTTCAAATAGGTTTTCTATGAGGGTCTTGAATTCCTTAAATTTGATAAAAACTTCACCTTTTGTCTTCAAGAAGTAAATCCAAGTTTTGTGTGAAAAGTCATCAATGAAGGAGACATAGCATACATACCCATTGGATGAAGAGGTGGACATAGGTCCACATACGTCTGAGTGCATAATGTCCAATAAGCCTTTGTCTTTTCTTTCACTACTTGGAAATGGGATCTTCACACTCTTTCCTTCTGCACATCCCTTGCATATGCCTCCGTGGTCCACTTGGATATCAGGTAGTCCCATCACCATCTTTATCATGATTAGGAATTCCTTATATTGTATATGAGCAAGTCTTCTGTACCATAACTCACATGGGTTTATAGTATTGTGGACTAGGGATGTTTCTGAGTGTCCTTTTAGTTTGTATAAGCCCCCCTCTTGGACACCAATTACAATTGCATCATTGAAGGATTTCCCTTTTGGCCACATTAGAACTCTCCATTGACAAATGAAATTTTGAAACCCTTCTCTTCTAGAGATGAAATGGAGAGAAGATTCTTCCTTAACTCATGTACGAGTAAGACATCTTTTACCTTCATAAATTTCTTGGAATCCAACTTGAAGGAAGCTTCTCATACACATTTGATAGGATACTGATAATCATCTCCAAGTTTCACTTTATGAGGTGAGTCCTTCTTGATAAAATTTGACAGAGAGTACGAGTATCCCATCATGTGCTTAGAAGCACCACTATCAATGATCCAAGTGTCACTTCCATGAGTGAAAGTTCTTGAAAGGGATGAGATTAAAATATTTTGTTCACCATCACTTTCTCCCTCTGGATATTTAGATCTTACTAGATCATTCTCTTCTATAATGTACCTCTACACTTGGTAGTCATTGGATCCTTCAAGCTTTCCATCAAGCTTGAAACTGGTAGTCATCCTGCTCGGAACAAGTAAACAACAGTTAATCTTTTAAGATATGTATATATACCTTACCGAATATTTTTACTACACCAAGGTGAATTTTTCCACAAGAACTGCAGTAGCTGCAACCAGATGTCCAAATCTAGGGTTTATGAGGAAACCCTATTTTTTCAATTTTTGGATTTTCAATTTTTGTTCCAGGGAAGTGATGCGTCTTTCTTGGGCGAGTTTTTAGGTGTCCTTAGATCATCCAAATTCCTCCAACAAATGGTAAAACATCACTCTAGGGTTTATGTAGAAACCTTAATTTCGCACAGCTGTAAAACTAAAATATGAAACTTGGGGAGGGTGCGTTGAGGTTAACCAAGACTGTATAAGTTGTGAGATGGTCTCTTTCAGGTATGCTCTGATACCATGTTGTTAGTTTACATATAAAACTAGTAGTTATAGTTCTTCTTATGTTATTACAATTAATTAGCACATTAGTATAGAAATTAAATGACAAAATCAACAAGTAAATATTCTGTCATACACTTAGCAACCTAGAGATAACTGTCTTCTATGAAATCCAAAATGTCTAAACCCACATTCAAAAATTACCATAAGCAGAAATACACATTGCTAAGCAATTTTGAAGTGAAATAAACACAGTGAACAACAACCATTCAACTCAGAAAAACTCATAAATTTAGGCAATGCCAAGGAAAACCCCAATGTGGGGAAACCCAATGAGAGAGAGAGATTTAAACCGCAATGTGGGGAAACCCAATGAGAGAGAGAGATTTATATAGCTTCAGGAAAGTACATATCAACAACAAAAATACAATTTCCAACAAGAGAAAAATAACTTACAACACCCAAAACTGTCCCAAATTTTTACCTTGGAAAACGTGCCCAGAAATGGCTGTACGACCCAACTGAACAACAACCAAAAATAATTCCAAATCCATATTGTACGGAAAACACAAGAATTGTCCTCTTCACCAACAAAAAACACTGAAAATGTTGCCTCGATTTTCGTGCAGCAATGATGCCCCAATTTTCGTGCCCTCCCAACCTGTTGTATGGAATGTACAATCCAAACCTATTTTTCAGCCTACAGCTACAATAGTCTTCACTTTATAAATTTATTTCGAAACTTTCCCACTCTCTTTTGGGAAATGCACCCTCCTTGCTGCCCTCACTTTCCTCTCTCAAGCTATCTCAAAAATCCCTCAAACTCCTTCTCATTGTGTATTGCACACTACCCAATGAATTCTTTTATAATCTGAAAATGACTCTTCACCTTCTCCAACCATAGATCTAATGGCTAAGATCTAATCTTTCCTTTACAATATCAAGGGTCATGATTCATTCCCTCCAAAATAAATCACTTTAAAATATTAAAGTACATTTTCACTTTATAACATAAGTGCACTTTATGAAATAAAGTCACTTCAATATTAGAAGTTACACTTTATTAAAAGTCACTTTAATAAAAGAACCACTTTATCATAACTTTATAAAAACCCATTACAAAGTCAAGTGTCTAATAGTGTAGGTACAAGGTTACTTCCGCATACAAGACACATATGCGGAGTACCTCTCGTGATAAAAATCTAACACTACCTCTTAGCGAGGGATGTAATCACTACCATCTCCATCATCTGGTCCCATCACACTGTGCTCAATAGGATCTCCCTCTGAACCTGGAGCCATCCTTAACACCTGCACAAAACTCAAACTAGAATATCTTCTCTTGACAACCACTATGAACCCTGAGCTCCTAGGAGAATCCACTCCACCTTGAGCATCGGTTCGATCACACCAACTGAGTGGTATAACCCTAAACCTCACCATGCATGCTTACCTGGCATCAGACCATCTCAGATCCCTTCTTTGCCAAAGCACTGTTGAGAAACTCTTTGGAAAAAACTCTTTTATAAGGGCCCACACGCCCTACTCCATTACTACACGCGTGTACACGCTAGCTGACCTAAAACAGCTCGCGTGGACCGACAAAAGCACGAAAAAAGGAAAGTTGCCGACGAAACACACAACTCTGGGTGAGTTAATTGAAACTCCTGGCCATGCATGGCTGAGGGTTCGTCCAAATACCTAACTTCTTCTAGCCTATAAAAGAAGGGCTAGGGGTCCTATTTGGAGGAGGAAAAATATAGCAAAGAAACTCTGCCCATTTGCATATTCCCATTGTCCGAACCCTTTAGCCATCCTTGTGCCAGAAGAGAGACAAAGCAAAGAAGTTGGAGGACAGTTGAAGAGGAGCCCAGGATCAGGTTCGCGGAGTGGTGGCCGGTCTCAAATTTTTGTAAGTTGACTCATTCAAAGTAATAAAGAAAATGCTTTCCCCGTCCCAATTCATGAGTTATTCATAATTTGTTAAGTACATGTTTGAATCTCTAACCTGTTAGTCTATAGGTAAGATGCATGTGTAGTTGTTGCTTGTCGTGTATGCAGGTCAACGTTGGAAAGGAGAGCTGCGAACAAGTGGTCAAGTGCGACAAGGGATCGACATCAAACGCCTAGAATGAGGTAGGTTGATCTAGCCATGTTTTACTGAAAATAAATAGGATTTAAGTCTGGGGAGGAAGGTAGAAAGTAGATTTTCTCTTGGTCATATCTGCATGCAAAGCATAACCCTATTTGCTAGTCCATAAGGATATTTCCCTCACAACACTAAGCCTCCTGCTAGTGCTCAGAAGAGACTCCCTCTCTTCTCTCAGAATGAAAAAATGAATCCTTGGGCCCACTGCAGTCTTAGGAGCCTCCTGCTCCTCATCCGACGTTGAATCATATTTTGAAGGTTGTCCTCGCTGTTGGAGTTACTTCACACACACCTAGGATTTATTTTTCCTAAGGTA
>SNQJ01S0142866.1:0-24566 GCA_010110895.2 Picea sitchensis
TCACCTTGATACATTCTTCACCCAGGTTGCGAAGGGATTCTGGACAAAGAACACATACATTTTTACATAGATCCACTTTGTATTGGTCGTGGCTATGTTTTGTCATCTCGTAGATCCACTGTGTATCCTTCGTGGCTACGATCAGTCTGAATCATCACAGTATAGATCCACAGTGTATCTTCGGTGGCTATACCCTTTTCTACCAATACGATTATGGATCCGCAGTGTATCTTATGGCGGCCATATCTTGCAAATCTTGATCACCCAAGCATAGGTATGCCTGCCTTGGGTTTTGAAATATGTCATGATATTTGTTGGATGTTGATGTGCAGCTTTTGTCAGGTTCTCTGAGTCCATACCCTTACTTGAACATCTTCAAAGTATTTCAGTCATCAGTTCGTATCTTCTGGCTTCATACTTTGGGGGGCATTCTGTTACACATCAAAATTGCTAAGTATCGCATTGTCCCTGTCAATCATCGTAAGTGTCGCATCTTCCCTACAACTTTCGCAACTGTCGCAAGTTGACCACTAGTGTCGTAAATGATGTTCAGACATAATGTCGTGGTAACGACACTAAGGAAGCACTTATGACACCTCATATGACTGATTTGAAGAGCAAGAACTGATCCACTGGAATCAAAGAACTTTTAACACCTGAAAGAAGACCTGAAATAGTGGTTTGGAAGGGGAACGCTCCTCTAATACTGCTAGAGAAGCGTTGGCGCCCCTACACCATGGTCCAGAAGCGTTATAACTCTCTTCAGCCCTTCTGGAGGAGCGCTGCTCACCTTAAGAGCGCTGGCGCTTTCCCAAGGCACATCAGGAGTGCTATAACGCTTTGATACCCCTTTTGGGGGAGCGCTCCCTATTCTGGGTCAATTGTTAGCCCGTTGAGTCGAATGAGGTGGAGAACATTCGAGATTAGAAGGCAGTTGTGCTCGAATTCTTGGTTTCATCAAAGATCCCTGATCCAAGAAGATGGTTCCTAACTGGTTCTAAACATAACTGAAGAGGTTAGGCCTTGCCCAGCCTATATAAACAGGCTTCATGATGGTGGAAAAGGGGGAAGAGATGAACATATGAAACTTATGATCTTGGAGGAAACTGACAGTCAGCCAAAGAGAAGTGATCAGTGAAGCTACTGTTATCCAGGTTGTGGATCTTTCAGGCAAGCGTTGGACGAAGAGGACTTGACGAAGCTGTCGCATTCGCATCTACGATTGTAAGTACTGCTGTCGTTATTCTCATTAATATGGCAAGCTTGGCCTGTTTCTTTCTAGTTTGTGTCTGATGTTACACGAACTTATCATTCATTGATAGATCTGTTTTCAAGCTAATGTAAATAGAGTAGGAAGTGGTTGTATCTTGTTTTGTCCACAGACCTCAGTGAGGAGCAAAAGAATTGGAGCACAACTTGGAGCGTGCAGGGACAAACGACGATTAAAAGGTACTTCTGTTATTCTCCCTTCCCATGCATTAGGCTTAGATAGATTTGAAAGGAAGTCAGTGTCCACATTAAGCATTCATCTGTCTAGGGTTAAGGTCAAGCTCTAGAGGTGGATCTACTTGTCCGCAGGAAGATTTTCCTACAACAGTAGGTGGACAAGATAGTTGAAGAACACAAAGACATATTTTCCCCAATTGATTTGACACACGATGCTCCTCTACCTAACGACCCTGTATATATTCACTCTATTATGGAGAATGAAGAAATCAAACGTCAAATCCAAGAGCTAATTTTGAAGGGCCACATTAGACCAAGCTCCTCACCTTGTAGGAGCCCAATTGTTCTAGTACAGAAGAAGGACAAGACATGGTGACTCTGTATTGATTAGAGAACCCTCAACAAGGTCATAGTTAAGAACCAGTACTCAATCCCATAGATTGATGATCTTCTAGATCAGCTCAAGGGTGCCAAATTTTTTAGTAAGATTGAATTGAAGTTAGGCTACCACCAGGTGTCAAATGAGAAAATTGATGTATGGAAGACAACCTTCAAGTCTAAAGAAGGTCTCTTCAAGTGGTTGGTAATGCATTTCGACTTGACTAATACCTCAATCACATTCATGCAGATGATAGATTCTATATTGCAGCCATTCACAAACTCCGATGTGGTCATATATCTAGTTGACATCCTTATATTTAGAAAAAAATGGGAGGAACATTTGAAGCACATTCAACAGGTATTGGGCACCTTGCGATAGCACAATTTATACACCAATTTGGAGAAGTGTTTCTTCAACACACAGAGAATTCAATATTTTGGATACATCATGGATGAGTAGGGTGTGCATATGGATCCAACCAAGATCTAAGTCATTCATGATTGGCTGGCCCCGAAGACACTAACCGAGCTCCGCAGCTTTTTGGGCCTCGACAAATTCTACCACAGGTTTGTGTTGGGTTTCTCTTATATCGCTTGGGCCCTAAGCTAGGTGACCAAGGGTGAAGCCAAGGACAATTTTGTTTGGGCTGCATCACAACATAAAACATTTGAGGGTTTGGAACTCTACCTTTGTTCAACACCAATCCTTATTTTCCATACCTGCAACAACCATTTGAGATTGAGACATATGCTTCAGATTATGCTATCGATGAACTGTGCAGTCCTCACTCATCATGGGCATCAGGTGGCCTATCACAGTGAAACACTATCTGATCTTGTTGGAAGATACCCCACCTATGACAAAGACATGTACTCCATTGTGCAGGAATGTGGAGAGTGGAAGGATTATATTTTGGGAAAGAAAACAATCATCCACATTGATCACAAGCCTCTGTAATTCATGAAAACACAAGAAATGTTATAGAATGATTGCCATCAGAAGTGGCCCACGTACCTACAACAATTCCACTTGAACATCAAGTACAAGAAGGGAAAAACCAACCGTGTTGCAGACTGCGTCAGTCGACCTCGGGTTGTGGCACTAACCATAGTTCTTAACTCATGTGGGCATGAGACCTCTGGGTGGCCACAATTATATAATATTGAATCTAACTTTGTTGCTACCTATCAGACATTGAGCGCAGGAAAACCAGTTCCAAACTTTCATCTCCAGGATGGACTACTATTCCATCTAGGCCATCTTTGTGTTCCTTCAAGCGAGCATGCAAAGTTTATTTGGGAAGCTCATTACATTCATGTGAAATGACGCTTTGGCATGGAAAAAATAATGGTAGTACTGCAAAATCATTTTATTGGTTGAATCTTCGACAAGATTTCAACAATTATATGATATATTTCATTTCCTGCGTTATTACCAAACCCTCCATTAAGAAACAAAGGCTATACATCCCTATTTATACTCCCGATAGGCCTTGGGAGTTCATATCCATGGATTACATGTCTGGTCTACCTTCAACATCCAAGCATGCTAATGACCGTGTCTTCATGGTCGTTGATTGATTCTATAAGACAACAATTTTAACACCTTGCAAGAAGAGTATCACAACTGAGGCCACTACTAAGCTCTTCTTTGAGCATGTTTGGGTTCATTTTGGGCTCCCATAGACCATTATTTTAGATCAAGACAATTCCTGAGTACTTACTAGTCCATCCTATGGTCGATGATGGACACCGAGTTGACCAAATCGATTGTCTTCCATCCACAGGCTATTGGAAAAATAGAGGTAGTCAATAGTATGATTATTCATATCCTGAGAATGCAAAATTCCAAACATCCATGCACATGGGATGATATCGTTCCTTATGTTCAAAATAGCTACAAAAAATCCCTCCACATATCTATTGGCTACAGTCCTTTCTAGGTGTGCCCAGGGTTCCAACCATTGGCCCCTATTGATGTAGCTTTGCCCATTGTAGTCACACAGGAGGAATCCTCCCATGCTCAAGTCGAGTCTGATTGAGAAACCAATTTTTTTTAATGAATCCAACACATCCAACAACATTTTCATGATATTTTGCAGAAAGCCAACACTAAGTATAAGAAATGCCACAATCAAAATCAAGTACCACACAAGTTTCAGGTGGGAGATAAGATATGGTTGCATTTACAGAAAAAGAACTTCACATGACCCCATCATAAACTCTTCCCACTCTGATATGGGCCTTACACCATCACCAAGGTTGTGGGTGAGAATACTTTTGAATTAAGAATTCCCCCTTTCCTTTGATTGCACCATGTATTTAATTTAGAACTGCTTCGACCATATTTTCCACTTCTCCTGGACACTTCAGACGTGGTCGAGCACTTGGCCCCTACATAAATCAATCCTTTCTGCATTTAACATGTGAAATTTGATTGGATCATGGACACCAATATGAAGATCACTCTCAAGTAGAACATCCAAATCTATCGGGTTGTCAAAGGAGGGTAGCTTCTTCACTAGAGCAACTGGCTCACTAGGAACCAAATTCAATAGAAGTTTTCCCATATGATGGAGGAACTTGACACAATGGGGACCATTTCTTCCTAAGGGGTGAGGACTAATCTAGGTGTATAATGGTGGCTACCCACCTATTCCAGTAATTCATAATGGTTCTACATCTTGACAATTTTTCTATAGTTTTTTGGGTCCCAAACTTTCGGGGTTGTTTTGAGGCCCTAAACAATGTTTTTTTGGCATGAAAACGCCCATCATGAAACCAAAGGTATATGTTGGGATGTTCAGAACATGTACTTCTCATCTATACCTTTCCAACAGGATACCAAGTGCCCCAAATAAAGATCATATGCAAAATTTATTCCCCCAGGAAGTTGATGTATCAACTAACCACATTGGGGTCCACAAATATTTTGACGTTTTATATTCTAGGGTTATGGCCTTGGATGTTTAGGGTTTTCTACTTGATTCTTTTATGTTAAAATTCATTTTCTACCTCTTTGTAATCAACTTCTTGCAAATGATCATAGCCGACACATCTCTCTCTTCAGGGATAAGCTACCACCATTCTAGCTAGTTTGAGTGCCTTGCATTTTACAATATTTTTTATTCCATTCATTAATAGAATCCGAGTTCAATTGTATTTTTGTTTTTCTTGCAATATCTCTATGTGTTATTTCTTATATCTCTTCTTTCATTTTGTTCTCAACATTATCACGATCAAGATCACTACTATGGCACATTAGTTCAACCATGTTGAGTATATCGTGTGTATTTTTCCATTCTCTCATTTGGTTAATACAATTCTTTATTCTTTATATCCAATTCGTCTCTTATTCTCTCAAATTTGAAAGTTTTGAGTTTATTGTTTCTAGCTACATTCTTTGTGCAAGTTTCAACCAAATTTTACATGGTATCAGAGCCCATGGGTGCTAGGAAGAAGGTACACAAACAATCATTTGAAGGTTCATAATATTGAAGCTATAAAAAAGAATGTAATTTTCACCGTTATATCTTCTTATGCCATGAAATTACTTCTTTTGGAAGCTAAAGATCCTTATTATTCTTAGAGGAAGAGGCTTATATCGAATAACCATGGAAACAAAAATTGAACCCACATTGGCAATCAAGAAATCCAAATACTTCAACTGCATGTATGAGACCTACAGTCTCATTTGCATGTCCATATCTCCCTCATTAATGTTTCATATTGAATCTTCCACTACTCCAAATGAGGTTTGGACAAATATGGAAGGTCTCTTTGGAAAGCAGGGCGAGATGTATGGCCACATGCTCGAGTTTGAGTTAAATTATTTAGATCCAAAAATATTGAGAATATCCAAGACTTCTTTAGGATGTTCCAATCCTTATTGCTTCAATCAAAATGATGTTGGATCAATTAATCAAAGAAAGAAAAATAGTTGATTCTTGTTATTCTATCAAAGTTGGGTCCTAAATATGCTATCTTTGTCTCCACATTTCATACAATAAGGATTACATCAGGTGCAACCTGGACAATTCCCATGTTGGACGTATTTATTGAGTCTCTAATGCATGACCAAGATAAGCTCATCAAAAAGGGATCAATCAATAGCTCCAAAGTGCATGCACTTTCTATGCATGAGAGAAACAAGTCCAACTTGAAATCCAAACAAAAAGGAAAGGGAAAGAATGATCTATATCCAAGAAGGGGAGGAAACTTCAAACCTTCTGATGACTCTTCCATCTTAAAAATAAGGAAAGGGAAAGCAAGGGAAAACAAAGTGCAGTTATTGCAATTGTGGTTACCATCCTAAATCCGCATGAATGAAGAAAACATTGACCTCATGGTGAAAACACTCCAGTAGAAGATTCTTGGGGACTACATTCCTAAACACACCAAGAAGAAGCCGAGGGAAAAAGCACCAGAAACTCGAGGTAATGTGCATGCTTTGATTGCAAATAATTCTTCTTGAGATGCATGGATCATTGATTCAGGAGAATCACACCACATGGAAGAAATAAATGATGTCCTTTCATCTCTAAAAACATGCATGGGTCCTCCCATTCTCATGGGAGATGACTCTCCAGTAGAAGTCCCTGGACAAGGGAGAGTGGAACTCATAAATGGAAGTTTTGAGAATGTTCCACGCATTCTGAAACTCTTCATAAATCTACTTTTTGTGTACCAAAGAACACTTGCATCACATGGGCTTCACCTTATTGACCAATATCTTATCATGTTCATTCATAAAAGGTGTTATTTAAATTGCGAAAAATAAAGTCAATATATTGTAGGTATTGGGGGGGGGGTGTGAAGGACAAGGGGGTTTATAGGTATTGGGGGGTACAAAAAGGGGTATCTAGTAAAAATAAGGTTTTCTTTATTGGAAAAATGTATTGGGAGGGGGTCCAACAAAAGGACTTTGGGAGATATTTATTAATATCTAGTGAAATTAGGGGCCTTGTTTAATATCCCATGAGAGCACATGCTATGTCATAGGTTCATAGAGTGAAGAACCTGTGACATACATGCAAAAGTAAAAGGGTGGAATTCACACCAGATTCCATAACAATATTTGACATGGAAGACAACTCCAAAATTGTTGTAGGTGAGGTAGATCATAAATCTAGATTGTACACTTTCTCTAAATTTATTATTAATTTTGATTCCATGTTGCTACTAACCCATGCCAATGATGATAGTAATCTTTGTCATAAAATATTTTTCCACTTAAATTTCAGGCACATGCAACAACTCAACAAACGAGGGATGATGGAAGGTTTGTTGAACATATAATTTTATGATGGAGTTTGTCAAGGATGTGTTCTTGGAAAGCATCCACAAGATAAATTTGAGAAAGGGAAGGCATGAAGGGCCTCCTCTCCCTTGGATATTGTTCACAATGACCTCATGGGGAATTTCCCTCATCCTTCCATAAGCAAGGATATATATGTATTGAATTTTATTGATGATTGGTCACGATGCATGTGGGTGTACTTTCTCAGGAACAAATCCGAAGTGTTTGAGCATCCCAAGGATTTCAAAGTGCATGCAAAGAAGAAGTCTAAGAAGATGATCATGATACTCCACATAGATAATGGTGGGGAGTATGTGAAGTTTAAACAAGGATGTACAACATATTTATGATGAATTAGGTATTCAGTTACAACACACAGTTCCATACACCCCACAACAGAACGAGGTAGTTGAGAGGAAGAACTAGTCTCTGAAAGAGATGGCAAGTTACATGCTGCATGAAAATTACCTTCCTTCCAAAATTTGGGTTGAAGCCATTGACTATTCCACGTACATACAGAACCAATATCCTCACGTCTGTGAAAGACATGACTCCTTTTGAAGCCTATATCAATAAGAAAACGAAAGTGAAGCACTTCCGCATTTTTGGATCATGCACATGTGCCCGCTTACCTTCTGAAAAGAGAAAGGATTTGGAGCCTTAGAGAAAGGAACACATATTTTTGGGTTATCCTGAGGGTGTAAAGGGATACACATTGATAGATACTTCAACATACAAGTTAATCATAGAAATGAGTGTCTAGTTTGAAGAAATTCCCATGCATGTCTCTTAGGAACAACATGTAGAAACTTATGTACTTCCTCTTGTACCATATATCCGAGATGATGCATCATTCCACTCAAATAAGGTTCCATATTTTGTTTCTGAATCGAATTTAGAATATCATGAGAATGCATGTGAAAATACATATCCAAGACCCAAATGTGCACACTCCAACCTATAGGTAGTAGGTGATCTTGTGGGGGATCCAATAGATTTGAGGAGGATAAGATCCCAATTTTAGGAGGCACCACATGCACTCACAGCCACATAACTAGTAATTCCCATGCATTGTTACATGGTTCTATCCTCAAACCCTTATATCTATGTAGAGGTTGAAGGGAATCCCTTCTAGGAAGTAACTATGAAGGAGAAGTACAAATCCCTCCTTGAGAACAAGACTTGGGACTTGGTTCCGCTTCCTTCAGATAGGAATCCTAACATATGAAAATAGGTTTATAGGAAAAAGAAAGTAGAAAATGGTCTTGTGAGAAAGTACAAAGCCAAATTGGTGGCAAAGGGATTTCAACAAGTCCATGGGATTGATTATGATGAGATATTTCCTCCATTAGAAAAAATGGACTCCATTCAGTTGGCTCTCACCATTGCAGTAGAAAGGAGGTGGGAGGTCCACCAAATGGACATTAATAATTCATTTCTTCATGGAGATCTTGAAGAATATATCTACATGGAGCAACCACAGGGGTATGTACAATACTTCTCTCTAGTTTGGTGAATCAAAAAGTCACTCTACGGACTCAAGCAGGTGCCTAGAGTGTGGTATGATAAGATGAGTTCTTACTTACTTTCTAAAAATTTTATTCATTGTAAATCAGATCCCAATGCTTATATGTTGAGAACTTTTGACTCTGTTGATTTTAGTTCTATATGTAGTTGATCTATTAATCACATGTAACTCAGAATTAGTTATCGTTGCAGTCAATAAGGAATTACATGACATGTTTTCAATGTTCGACATGGATCTATTACACTTCTTCCTTGGTATTGAAATCAACCAATCTGATTCATGAATCATTTTTTCTCAAGCAAAGTATGTCAAAGATCTCCTGGTTTGGTTCAACATGACCGATTGTAAACTAGCATCCACACCATTTTTTATCAAGGTTCAAGCTCAAGGATGATGGGATACACCGTTGGTGGATTACACCAAGTACAAAAAACTAATTGGGAGCCTTATTTACATCACTCACCCTTTTCCATAGATCTCTTATGTAGTAGAAGTAGTTTCTAGGTACATGTAGGGGTCACATGAGCTACACTGGAAAGCTTCCAAGTGCATCCTTGGATATGTAAAGGGTACTACTAGTCATGGAATTCATTATGTAGAAGGTTTTACATTGGAAATCATTGGCCATATAGATTCAAATTAGGTTGGTGACAGCATAGATCACAAGTCCACTTTAGGTACATTCTTAGTTTGGGATTCGGTCCCTTTGTTGGTCGAGTAAAAAGAAATCAACGATTTCTTTATCATCAACGTAGGTCAAGTATAGAGGAGCGGTCAACATTACCATTTAAGAACTTTGGCTACATAACTTCCTCACTGATATTGGTATTTAGTTCCATCTTCCAATTGTCATCTGGTGTGACAATCAAAGCACTCTGAAGTTTTGCAGAGACCCAATGCAACGACAGAGAAAAACACACATCGAGATGCAAGTCACATAGACAAAATTTGGTGATTGTTTTAAATATTATAAAATATTAGGTCATTGCAAAAACATAACTTAACCAAATCCATATTGAACAAGTTTTACTATAATCGCTATTGTTCATTGACTAAATTTATAAAAGGCACAATGTTCTACAGATTCATAGAATCTAGCACTGAAATAATTCATAAGGGACATATGTCTCTAAAATAGATATGATGACATATCTAAGATGAGGCATTTGAGGGGATAAAGGGTCAAGACTTCATATATGGGACTCATCTTGAGGAAACATGTTATATATGATTTGATAAGGATAGGCTCACTCAAATATTCTAACTCATAATTCTAAGCTCAACTCTTTATATAAAGAAGAGGATGCTATAACAAGGGGCTATCTCCATTGTCGTCCCTATTGTTACTGGGGATTTGGCTAGTTCCATGCTAACATGTGCCTAGTTTGAATCCCCTAGGTGAGGTGCACTATTCAATGTTGATGATTTTATTAGGGCTGCCATCCATGATTGTGGGGAAGTTTCCCTCGAGTTTCTCTATGATGTTTTCTTTAAAAAAAAGATAGAAGAGAATGCTAACCTAACCATTAAAAACAAAAGATGCTTTGAATATATTAAACAATTTCATATGGCAATGAGCTTCTTACAATGATGTATTGCCATGATCTCAACATTTGTAATGGTTTCCATCATTGGCTTTCCTCTTACCTCACCATTTGCATTAATGGTAAGAGTAGAAGTGTCATTAATTATGTCATATCCTCTATTCCTTTGTGGAATAAAATTGATAATGTTGAAACAAATGAGGATAACTCATCAAAATCAAATTATCACCACATCATAGTGATTTTAAATATAGTTATGGCCATTGGGAAAACCTATGCATAATAGGGGAAATCAAGTTCTCTTTAACAAATAAAAGATCCACATTTTTTCAAGGATTTACATGAGTTTTTTAATTATGATATGAAATATGACACAAATGAGAATTTATATGAAAAAATCACTTTGAATTTATCTTTGTTCTTACAAAAGTATTCTAAAAAATTGACTTTTAGAGGAAAACAACATCTTTTGAACCCTCGATATGAGCTATAATGTAAAATTGCAAGAAAAGGTATTACAATCCCCTCTAATGAGACTAATAGGGATTGTAAGATTAATTGCATAATATATTAATAAAAAGAAAACAAATTAATATTTCACCAAAAATCAAGAGAGACTTGTAGAATTATGTGAAAGAGAGCCTAAAATATTTGGGCTAACAACATCCTTATAATAGCTGAAGAACCGAGTGATATTAACATACATCAATGAAACTCCTACATTAACAAACTTTGTGCTCCCCTGATGTCTTTAAGGACATCTTCCCCACTCATCATTGTAGTGAGGTTTTCTCAACTAAGGATATAAAATCTAGCATTTAGCATTTCACTAATTGCAAAGAGAAGACATGGAAGGAAAACAAGAGAAGATATTAAATCTTGGGAGTCTGATATCAATATCTCATATCAAGCACCTTTTTGAGCAACCTGTAAAGTAAGAATGAATTTTTATTGCCCCTATTTTGAAATTCAAAAATTAGGATGATTCATATAATGATCAAACTATCATTACTAAACCCCTTTTAGAAAAAAATATTTGGCTTGATTCTTGAAAGAAAAATTAGTCAATGGTTGTAAGACAATAATGCAAGGGCTAAAGGGAAAACATGGTTGAAGAATGAATATGCTACAACCGATCACCTTGCCACCCTTAGATTTATTTTTGATGTTTTTTTGAGGCCTAAACAACCCCCCAAGTCCATCGGCTTGGGGTCCCTCCTCCTAAATTTTATTAAATAAAATATTTCAATTGATTTTCTCATTGACTGAGTTCTCTTGGTTCTTAATCATTGGGCGTTTTTTGTTTCAATTGGTGATTCTTGTTTGAATTCTTCTTGTTTTGGTCCACCTCATGTTGCATTCATGATTGGGTATGGAAATAATCTTGTTGAGTTTCTTTGTGTCATAAGTGGTTCTTAATGCATGTGTCACAATTGCATGTGTTTTTGCACCTGTTGGTTCTTTTGACTAACCCTGTCTCATGAAAATGTCGCATATCATCACCTAGTTGATTGTAGCATCCACAAGGCATATGCTAGATACCATTTCAACAATTTTCAAGAATCAATGTAGCAAGGTTATATGCTAGTTAGATATTTTGAGAAGTTGGGATATTCTCAACAAATGCTGCATCATTTGGTTTAAGATTCTTTTGTATTTTGATGAATATAGTCACAACTAATTTGGTTGAAGGAGTTGAAAGATGAATTCTCCTCATGGTCTCAACAAGAGTAATGTCGGTTATTATCCATGTTAGATACGAGGTTGTATAATTATAACCTTTAGCATAATCAGTTAGTTTGTAAATAGTTCCACATAGTGTCACATGCATCCTAAGAATGTCAATTCCCATCTGCTCATTTCTATGATCATCAATTAAAGGATGGCGAGCCAATGGAAAAAAAGAGGACTACACTATTTCATGAGAACTCTTTCATTGAACCACATGTTTTTTATGATGTTGTGGATGGCTGTGAGGAAAGTTGAAGGTCCATCATATCACAATCCCTTTGCAATGAATCAGAAGTTGATGTTGCCTTGGAGATTTTGAAATCTCTCAATTTAAGGTATGCTTAGGAATTTCACCTAGGAAGAATTGGAATCATTAGACCTTATAAGGAACAACTTAAGGAGCTAAGTCTATATGTTACAAATGAATTTAGACCCAACATTGCAGGGAAAATGGAATGCAATACTATTGATGGATTTCAAGGGCATGGAGTGGATATGTTAATGTTTTCAATTGTTTGGACATCATTAGAAGATAAATATTTTTAAACTTTGGAATAAGGTGGCATTGGATTTGTCTCAAATGTTAGGTGGATGAGTGTTTCTCTGACATGAGCCAAATTTTCTTTATGGATAGTGGGCAATGCCATGACATTGCATCAAAGTCTTCATTAGGTAGAATTTCTCAAGAATGTAAAGGAAAGGAAATTATGTTTTCAACTAAGAATCCATACAAATCTATGTTTCCAAATGCATTGTTTGGGTTTTCTACCAAAAGTTGCCTTTCTAGTGCTTCTTATTGGGGTTTTCTACCAAAATTTGCCTTTCCAGTGAAAACCATGCTTCATGAAAGCATTCACATGGTCATACCACAACAAAATTCAATAAATGGAGATTCTTCTTCAAAAGGCCTACATCTTGATGGAAATGGTCACATAGGCTCATTGAAAATTGTAATGGTTAAAAACTTACCTTGCACAGATATGGGATGAACTAGGAAGGTGCCAAAATTTTTGACCCATCGTCTCTTCCCATCTGTCGAGTACTCTATATGGATAGACAGTAAGATGCGATTCAATAGTGATATACTTCTTATCTTGGAATATTTCCTATGATGTGGTGGCTTTGCATATTCTATTTCATATTATTATGATCACCATTGGGTTTGGGAGGAGGTGACCTAGAATAAGTGTTCGAATAAATACAACCATATGATTATTGATCAACAATTTTCATATTACCAAGATGATGGCCTTATAAAATTCAATGAATTATTTCCAAACATGCTCCTTCCACGATATGTACTAGAAGGATATTAGTATTGACCAACTTAGATTTTCATATACTTATTTGATGCTTAGGTGAATGAATCCAAAAAAACAATTTTCAGCTAAACACATTCAAGGATTCTGAAGGCTGGTTTATGGAAACATTATTTCATCACAAATCAAAGGAAACATCACCATCCTTAAGTAATATAGAGAATAAAATGAGTCTCCTTCCATATAATATAAAACTTTAATATTGGATTTGAGCATTAAAAATAGGTTTGTTGCTATCAAAATATGATACATAGTGGCAAGATATTGCTATTTACCTATTGATTTTCTACCAATTATTTCATGGTATGGAATCAAGAAAAAAGATGGAATATAGATTATCTAGGATATTATGCATCACCTTTACCTCGATCTATGCAATATGCATGGGGCATGGTTTGCAATATTGAAAGAAATATGACTATGACAATGGGATGATGTTCTTTGAATTACTTGCCACTATTGTGTGAGATATCTTGCAACATTAGGGAAACAAAAAATTTGAGCTTGAACAATTAGGAATCAAATCATTTGAAAATTTGTAATAAAACAATAGGGAATGGTCTGAGAAGATGAAAATTTGTAATAAAACGATAGGGAATGGTATGAGAAGAAGATAATTGTGTTGATAGAATCTTTTGAAATAGGAGAGGCCACAACAAATTAAGGTGCATAAAACCAAAAGATAAGAAAGAATACATACGTCACACCACCAAAAAACTTGAGTATGTGTGATACATTCCTAGTTCAAAACCATGCTACACCACTAAACATATTGTGTAAGTGCGATACACTCCTAGTTCTGAACCATGTTACACCACCAAAAATATTGTGTGAGTGTGATACACATTAATCTCCATACCATGTAACACCACCAAAAAGATTGTGTGAGTGTGATACACTCCAATATCCACCAAAATGATTGTGTGAGTGTGATACAATCCAATATCCCTACCATGTTTCACCACCAAAAATATAGTGTGAGTGTGATACACAACAATCTACATACTATGTCGAACCACCAAAACAATTGTGTGATACACTCAAAACAAATTTCTAAACCAAAGACTACGAGGTGAATAATACAAAGGGTGGTGAGGTGTGAATTAAAAAAAGTTTTTCAATGCACATTAAAGTGTTACCAAATGTCCCACCAAAACCATTTTTAATGTGTTACCAAATATAGTAAATAAAACAAGTTTCACCAAAACCATTTTTAATGTGTTACCAAATATAGTAAATAAAACAAGTTTCAATGTGAAATGGTATGTTGCACCTAAAACAAGTTTCAATGTGATACACATGAGGTGGTGTGAATAAGACAAGTTTTTTAGATTCACATCATTCTAAGTTTTTAAGGGGAGTGCATAATTTTTTTTTTTAAAGGAGTACACATAAGACAAAATCTTATGAAGTGTATGTTGATGATTGTAGCTATGTGAGACATTCTCCAACTTACAAACCTGAGAGATGTTGACCATTGCAGCTATGCAAGATATTCTCCAGCTTACAAACCTGAGAGAAAGTCCCTAAGATGGGTGCGTGGTTCCTATCTGAGATAGAGATGGAACATATATATTACCTCCTCTTTACAAAGATTTGAGAAGAACTCCAGATGATCCTCCTTTGTAATGTAGAGAGAAAGGAGATCTGCAGAGTTGGATGTGCCTGTGGCTGAGCACAAGGTGAACGTGTGAAATCCCAAAGTGTTGGGTGCATCGTCATGAGAACATAAATGAAGATGATGTATTATCCTCCTCTTAGCAGAAGAGTTGATGATAAAATCCATATGAATCTCCTGTGTAATGCAGTGGGAAAGAAGATCTGTTGAGTGGACATGCTTGTGAATGAGCACAGGTGAACGTGATCCTAGTGGTTGAGCACTAGTGAAGAAGTGGTTCTTTTGTGTAATGCAGTGAGCTAAAGATATGGAAATCCCTATGGATGTTCCCCTAGTGGATGAACATTAGTGGGTGTATAAGATCCCTTTCTATATNCCTGTAACCCTAATTGTAATGTAAAGGGTACAAGTCAGCCCCACCTTAATGTGACTAGTAATTAATGTAAAATATAATTAATCTTGTTAATATTAATTATATTATGATCTAGTGAGGTCGGCCTTGTTGTGCCAATAGACACTTTTGTTGACAGGTTTAGTCTAGTATGAGTAAAGGTAAATTCCCCATTGAAGAATCATATCTTTCATGTGAGTTTGGAAATTTCAGCAATTACACCTTCTTGGGAAAAGTGCGCACCTCTCTTGGGGGCTAGTCTTCTAGGGTTTGAGCACCCTCTTGTGTGCTAGGTTTTATTGGTGGTGAAGGTATTTCTCTTGAAGAATATAGAACGAGATTTGGCTAGGTTTTATTCCCTTGTTGAGAAGGGTTTCCCAATATACTTCTTGTGTTCTTGTGCATGGTGCTTCTTCTTGTGATCTTGGTTGATGCAACATTAATGGTTATGGTTAAATGCTAAAAATGGAATGAAATTCATGCTTAACCTTGCTCATTGAAAAATCAACAGTGTAGACCATACAAAATCCCATAAAGGGTGCATAAGACAAATGAGTGTGCATAAGATAAAGTATGCATTTGAGAAAATTTCTTTTAAATGTACAAATCATCCCAAGAAAATTTATGGTAAGAATAAAACAAAACTTCACAAAGGGCCACATTAGGCCAATGTTTATGGTATGCATGATCCTAAATATTTGAAGGATGCAACATAGTTTAACCCGCTCTAGGAATTGAAACTAAGGATCTTGAAGTTGCATCAAAGTGTCACATGGATGTTTTTCAAGTTTGGCACAAGGTATGGAGATGATTGGGTGCAACCTTATTTATTGATTGATTTATTCAGATCAGTTGGACCATATTCATGTAGAGAATTACAATCTAAGTTAATTCTTCCATGTCTTCCAAAATGATATTTCAAGGCTATTGATTTGTATACATTGGTTACATCGATGCCTGAGAATAATGTTGTATACTATTGTAATGGAGTAATTGTTCATACTCAAATTGGTACACACACAAGAGTAGTGGAAGATTACAATAAATTTATGGAAGCACGTCTAACACTAGTAAAAGGAATTTTTACACGTGAAAGGAAATTTGACATTTAACCAATATTTTGCAAAGGAGAAAATAAATCCCATTGGATTGATGATGCCATGATATCATACAAATTCAAACTTATGTATCAAGACTTCGAGGTTGCATGTTTTTACTCCTTTTATGAAAGAATCAAGCTCAAATGAGAAAGGATAAAGGGCATATTTAAAGTAAGGCATGGGATATGCTCATATGCAAGTTCCAAGCAAAGAAGAAAGAAAATATATGGTGTGCAAGTCATAAATTATATCATCTGAGGAAAACTGGTGCCAAAAGCCATGTTGGCTTGTAAGCACTAAAGGAAAAGGCTTGTGGTGTAAGTGCACACGATGCATAAAATTGTAATTTATGAGTATTTTTATTGTAAGTATGTTCTCATCATCCTATTTGGGACAAGGGAAAAAGTTTGTAAGTAGAAGGCCAAGAGTCAAGAAATTAAAAAGCCAATAGTCAAGAATAATTTTAATAAATAGAGTCATTGTATTCAAGGAAAGAGATATCGGCTCTTGGATATTTCATGCACTGTTGTTGGAACTTTAATTAGGAGAAGACATTCTTAGATAATCCATGTTTTAGAGAGATTTTATTCCTATGTGTAAATGTTGTGTATTATTCCACTACTTTTTCTCAACACTGGAGTTGTCTAACAATGTATCTCACATTGTAGAATATACTTATGTGTATGTTGCATTTATTTATATCTGTTGGAAATGTTTATCTGAATATATGAGAATAGGACCATACATGGTCGTTTTAATGTTGGAATATTTTGGGTTTGCAGTCATTTACCCATATTCTTGTCTTTGTTCTCAATGAACTATTTCATGGGTCATTGATAGGAGAATGTGTTGTTTTTTCCTTGCTTACTAGTTACTATTAGTCACATTCGAGCACATGCATTTACATATTATATTAGTTGCATTTCATTCTTTAGTTTAGAAAACCATCAACGATGTATTGTTCCACAACTGGTAAACTCCAAATCAGTAATGATTGTCAAGCTAGAATTTAGATGGGCTCCTTATTCCAAACAATGTGAGGTCTAATTGGGGCTTCTCATTGAGTTAACCCCTACTATCAATCAAGGTCATTTTGACCCATTAATGGGCTTGTATAGACAAATAAAAAGGTTTTGTATGTTTTCTCATGGATTTTAGAAAAGCCTTCTCCACTATGCCTAGAGCCAAGCTATGGAAACGATTGAAATAAATCAATATCCCTCCTAAGCTCCATAACAATGTGATTAGGCTCCATGAATAGGTTATTTCTAAGATGCAATGTGATAATGAGTGGTGTTGCAATATTGGTATTAAAAAAGGGTGCTCCCTTTCTCCCACCCTTTTGGCATCTATATTGCTAATATTGAACAATGTTTACAAGAGAAGGGATGCATGATATTAACATGGCCATAATAATTGTTGTCATTGTCTTGTACACCAATGATATTTCTCTCCTTGTAAAACCTATTGAATATCTTCATAATAAACTCAAATTTCAGCAACAATTCTCCAAACATTATGAGCTTATCATTAATATCGATAAAACAAAGATTATGATAGTTAAATCTAAGAAAATAATATATTCTTCAATTTTCTATGGTGATAACACCCTTGAAGAGATATAATATTACAAGTACTTAAATATCAATTTTAATTGTCATTTGAACTTGAATCACAATATCAAGAAATAATCTCATTAGTTGGAAATATTAGGACATGCTTGAAATAAAATGTAAAAATGTTGAGATCTAAGATTAGAATAAGAAAAAGTTCATTTTTAACCACTTAAGTTATCTAGATTATTCCTTACAATTGTGAATGTTGTCCTACAACATCCCTTGTGAGTTTTGGAACAAATTGAGTAAATCCAAAAATAATTTATAGCTTATTTTGTAAAACTAAATTCAATGCTTCTTATTGGATTATCTTGATTGAAGCTAGATGTACTTTTGTGGAGTCTAAATTCATGATTAAGTATTTAGATTTTAGACACAAATTGCTCAATTTAAGAAAGTTTAGGTTCCCTATTATTGCTTCTAGGATGAGTAGTAGACACCATAGACTTAAAAAAGACTCAGCTAAATATTTTGAGGCGTGGATTTGATCATAAAAAAATATTATTAACAATATTAAATCTTACAACACTATGAACATAAGGTCTCGAATGACAATGAAATCATTAATAAGAGAAAGTTTAGTATTACAAAGATTTTATAAATCCTAATTTCACTAAAAACTATTTTTTCCAATATCGAGACTTTAAAGAGAAAATTAATATTGACAAAATTAAGACCAATGCTCATAACCTCCATAGCAAAACATGTCTATGGACTAACCAAAAAATACATTGAGATAATTAAATTTATAAAATTTATGATACTAAAAAGATTGAAAATAAACACTATTTCCTTTTAAATTTCCCTACCTTTAATAATATAAGACACAACATTACCTCTATTTATAATTTAATTACTCTTTAAAACCTCCTTACTTACAATAATCTTAACACTTTTATTTTTACTATATTTAAATATAAAAAACAATATTTACATTGTTATTCTCACACAATCATTCACATCCATAATATTCCCTTTCTGAATAAGATTCACTTGATGAAAAAACATCAGAATATAAAAATAATAGAAAATATAAAAACAATATTTTTACTTTATTTAAATACAATATTTTAAAAATATTATTTACTCTGTTTACATTGTTATTCACACAATCATTCACATCTATAATATTCCCCTTCTAAATAAATTTCACTTGGTGAAAGAACATCCATAATATTTCCCTTTTAAATTATTTATTTTGGAGAGAACTTCCATATTATTTCCTTATTTTTCGACAAGTTGGAAGGGCTTTAATTGTCCACTTTGTTAACATGCCATTTATTCCATCAAGGAAGGACTGCATAAAAGGACATTGAAAATTGTATAATGAGTGTGCATTACTATGATGAATATTTATAAATAAATATCCAATTATAACTAAAGTTTTGTGATTTAACACTTGGAGTCATGGTGTCACAACAATGATTTATAAATGTTTGAAACTCATTTTGATTTGTTTTTCTTCTTTATCAGACTTTCCAAATTTAATTTACATAAATAAATATCCAATTACACTTAAAGTTTTGTGATTTAACACTTATTCATGGTGACAAAATAATAATTTATAAATGTTGAAAATTATTTTGATTTGTTTTTCTTCTTTATACTTTATTGTAGGCCCAATTTAATTTATATAAAATGAAGGTATATATATATATAATTTTATTTAATATATGCCAAATTTAATTTATATATAAGAAAGGTATATATATAATTTACTTTATATATAAGAAAGATATATATAAAATTTAATTTATATAAAGGGAAAGTATATATAATGGCATGATGCATTATTTTCACAATAATTTATTATATGCCAAATTTAATTTATATATAATAAGGTATATATAATGGTAGTAGGCTCCATTATTTTTATAAAAGGAAATTATTTTTTTATAAAAATATATTATATGTAAAATTTAATTTATATAAAAGGAACGTATATATCAAATTTTATTTAATATATGTCAAATTTAATTTATATATAAGAAAGATATATATATAATTTAATATATAAGAAAGATATATATAAAAATTAATTTATATAAAAGGAAAGTATATATAATGGCATGGAGTATAATGGATGTTGCAATAAGGATGCATGAAAAAGTTATTGCTAAGTTTAAAAACACTGAGGGCTGGTGAAAAGAGATTAACTACAATATCATATTCAAACAAGGTTGTCTCTTGTCCCCTACCTTTTTTGGCATATACATTGACAAGTTAGAAGAATGCTTGGAAAAAACAGGTTGTGTCAGCCCTACTCTCACTGGTATAGTCATCAATCTTCTTTTTTATGCCGATGATATCATTCTTATGGAAATAAGTCCCCATGATCTTGAAAACCAACTAAGAATCCTTAAGAATTTTTGCTCCAATATGGGTATGACTGTTAATATTGAGAAGACTAAGCTCATGATTATTAAATCCAATAAGATCTCTTATGATACCTTTGTCTATGAAAACAACAACTTGGAGGAAGTGACTTCATACAAATATCTTGGAATTGATATTCACCACAAGCTCAATTGTGTAACAACCCTTCTTAAATAGATGTATAGGGATTATTAATTTTAATTAATTTGATAATCTGACTGTCCTAATATGTTGAGTTAAACAATAATTATTTATTAATAATATTAATTAATTAATTATTATTAATTAATTCTTCATACCTGTCGATGATTAATTAATTAATTAATAGACTCATTAAATATTTGAGTAATGAATTAAAGGGGCTTAATAATTTTAGTTTATTTAATTAAAGACTTCCGTATGAAGGGGGGGAAAGAAACATTAAATGGAGTGGATAAGATAATAAAGAAGGGGGATAATATAATAAAGAAGGGGATAAGGTAATAAAGGAGGAGATAAGGAAATTAATGAGGGGGAGGAGAGTCAGTGAAGGGGGAATATGAAGGAAGAGTCCTAAGGGAAATAGGAGGATTATTTTGGGAGCAAGCATTTTTGAGGGAGCATGGGGAGGGCAGGAGAATTTTCTGTGGCATATTTTTCTGTGGGATATTGGTTGGTTTGAGAAGTTTTGTTTTTGGGTGAATCATTGCAGGGGGCACCAGGTTGCTGGGGGTTTTGGGCACGGGGGCCAGGATTCCTTTCGGTTTCCTAGAGCTAGGGAGCCGGACAGGTTTCTCCTAACTGGCTGGGAGGTTAGTCGGTTTGGGCAGAGTTGGTCAATGCATCAGGCTAGGCAAGGCGGCAGGGAAAGGACAACCATATCGGCGAGAATTAGCATCAAAAGTAGGTATTTTATTTATGAATTGATGAGTTATTTTCATGCTATAGATAAATGTTAAATTCTGCTGAAGTATTATATGCTTATTTGAAGCTCAATGAATTATTTACGCACTCAAATAAATTCTATGTTAGAAATGTTACATGTAGTTGTATGGATTTTATTAGGCTTGTTTATTTCTGGTCCCTACACATGGTATCAGAGCGAGGTTCTAACACTAAGGGCCTATGGAACTTCCCAAGTAAAGTTTAGGAACAAATAATAATTCAAGTTTGATGTATTTTTTTTTCAATTCTAATCCAAGTATTTCGTGAATGGAATAGCCATGGATTCTTGATCCTTTTTGTTGTCATGCTTATCTCTTTAATTCTTATCTTTAGCTTAGCAAATCCTTCAGATGTAAGTCTATGCCACCAAATATGACTTTGTTTGGAATGTTATTGAATCCTTTACCACCTCTATATATGCAGAGACCATTCATGACTAAATGCATATTAAACCCTCATTTTATCGTTAGGTTATCCAATATTATTGGCAATGGAAATACCCCAACTCAAATAAACTAGAGGAGGTTTGTGTTAACCAAAATGGTAGCGGATGAAAGGTGGAAAGGCAACACTAAAACGCAGAAGATGACACCAAAGGGCAGAGAAGTTGGGACTTCAGAAATTGGAGGCGCAGTTGAGAAAATATCCAAGGATGTCTCTACACCAAATCTGTGACTGTTGGCCATTGCAGGTCGTCTATTCATTTCATCTCTTGGATATGGATCACTTGCAGTTAGGGCAACTAATAGAAAAAAATACACACTTCTATAATTAGCACAAACAAGTGAGGCTCATGGTTATAGAAAACTGTCGTAGATTAACAATAAATGCATTCATGTTTAGGCCGCAAAGTTTTGACGAACATATATTATGATTTTTTTTATATATACAGAGTCAAGTATCTAATATTGTGTACTACCGCTCCATCACTGTAATTCCTATAACATAACAAATAAGATTAAAAATCCAACATACAATGAGCCAATCTACAACATGAGCTAATAGTTCCATGTACACACTATGAACAAATATACCTTAAATTCTTGATAGTGTTTACACACTTTCTTGTAACATTATCCTGCAAACCAGATAGGATAATAGTTCCTTGAAAAGGAAAGGAACCAATAAGTATGAACAGGAAACACTAACAACCACACGTTCTAACACACCATTGGACACATAAGTCACCAAAAACTAGCATGAAGCCATGGCCGAGGAGCCGCGTGCTTCATACACTGAAAACAAAAAAAATATACAAACCACGGGTATAGCCAGCATATGCAATGTACTATTGTAAATATTAACTAAAAACCTTATGTTCTGTCCAAAAAAAAATACACTTATATCTCCAGTTATTTGAAAATAGAAATGAAAGTCCAATGCAGAGACATGTCATAAGTATTCGATATAACAAAAATCAATAGTCACAGATACATCAACAGCTGATAATCACGTATATAACAATAATTGATCATCGCAGAAGAGTAGAAATCAATGACCTTATGACTTGCAAATTAGGGTCATGCCACAAATTAATTAACACGGAACTGCAAATAACTGGCGAAAGGAGTCTGGAAGCTTCGAGAACCAAAAAAAAACTTATAGAATTAGAATTATCCTAAACAACATATCCATACATGGCTGTGTGGATAACCATTGTTGGTATTTTTATTTAAAAAATAAAAAAAACAAATCTGAGCAGCAAGAAGCCAAAAAAAAAAACCCTAAAAGACAATCTAAACCAGACAGATTCGTGGGAACCTCCGAAAAATGTGGAAATGACTTAGTCGGTTAGTGGAGGTTTACCACGGCTAGCACAGGTTTGATTTTCAGCAGTATCCTTTCTACCTGAGAATTTACGAAGCAACACGCTCCAGGGGTCTCGATCCCACTCCAGATGAAAAATGGAGGGTTTCAGTACGAGAAAACAAATAAATAAATAAAACAAGATTGGCAATGACATAGAAAACGTTTCCATGAGGTTTTCATTCATGCCCAGCAACAAAGCAGGGGCATTGTCGGCTTCGGCATTGGCTCTTAGCACAATGACAACCTCTGAAACGGTTCTTGCAACAACCAAGCACCTGCCATAAAACACAAAGCCCAATGCCAAATGCCAAGATGTCGAGGAGGAGCCTACGAGGGAGACGAAAAAGGGTCTTCAATGTGTCAAGTTGACTAAGCACTGAAGACAAGTCCATGAGCTGTCAATATAAGCACATGCATCGCAACACACAACTCACAGCCAACACACAAATGCCAAGCCACTAGTGGTCCAAGTGCAATACGTGTCCAACACAACACAACACACAACCAACACAACACAACAACATCACCCAACACAACACTCAACCAAACACAGTCAATACCAAAGGCCCAATCTACAACCCAGCGCACTGAAGACCATGCACCAAGCCTAGTGACAAAGTCACAAGGGATAATCCCACAAAGGGATAACATTCTATGCACTATGTGTCCACAAAACACAATCGAACACAGTCTTGTCCAAGTGCCACGACCAAGGAATGAGCCATGATGGCATATGTGTGCACTACGCATTCATAAAGGTTCCTAATTACAGACCTGAGAACAAAAATAAAATAAAAACAAATCTTTATTTAAAAAAAAAACAATCGCATGCCAAAATTCCAAGTCCACAAGCAGATAGACAACCAAACATCGAGCACCCGAATCAAAACCACGAGGAAGAGACCACAAGGGCCATTGATTTTGCACAACAAGTCATAATTTGGCACCAAATTCCAAAGCCAAACTAGAAGGGAGGATCCATCGGGGCAGATCTAAGTGTTCAACGCATCGCAGGCCTTTACCCAGGCCTTTATACAACCCAAAAGCCTACGAATAGTCACAACAACGGGCTTCGACTGCTTCCATTGACTGGAAAAGACTGAATTCCCAGGTAGTATGGAGGAGAGGAGCTCTCTTGTTCCTGTGCACTGTATTAACCATGGCGACCAAGCTCCCTCACACCTCCCCACACAAGTGACCACAACAAATGAGGGAGAAAAAATGAAGAGTCTAGGGTTTAAAGGGAGAGGACCAATATTTTATTCCTATAAATGAAAGTGAGGGGCACGTGGGCCGCATGCAAGCCCCACGTTGCAGACTTGGAAGTCTTGGGGCAAGTGGGCCTCATGCATTCCCTGCATGACCAATTCAAATTTTGCTTAATTTTACATTTAGTTGCTTATATTTTAATTTTATTTATATATTTTTTAATTTTTCTTTTATATATTTTCAATCTGTTTTAAGTTGAAAACATAAATACTAAT